>CAODLS010052320.1:0-13987 GCA_948243855.1 Flueggea neowawraea | reverse complement strand
CGGCCATACACAGTCATTAGTTCAGTTTTTCACTCTTCTAAACACCTAAGAAAACCGTGAACACTCTCTCTCTTTTTCTCTTGCACAATTATTCATTGTTGTTAAGGGAATTAGCTAGTTTGATTGTGTTTTTTGGCCTTTTGTTATTAGAACATAAGGAACTATTCCTTGAGTGATTACATACTGACATTCACGGCATTAAGAGGTGGAAAAATTGTTTTGTTCAACTTTATAAATCTGAAACGCTAAACCCCTTTGTTGAGAGCATTTGAGTGCTAGCACACTACCCAATCAATAGGTTACGTGTGTGAAACTGTAGAGAGAGTTTGCGAACAGCAACTCTTCATAATCAGTAAAACATGATTATCCTCATAGCAACATACTAACCCTGACTTGTCATCACTCCCAAGATAACAATCGATTAGGGACATTTAGAATATTATCCTTTTTACCTTATGGTTTTACTATCAAGTCACACACTTGATGGCATAAAGAAGAATAACTATTCATGGATGATTTATTGTCATAAACAATATAACATTTCATACATATGAAATAAAATGTCTCTTTATTAAATAATAAATGTAATGACAATGTGTATCAATGATTGGACTAGGGCACAAAACTAACAACCCATTAGGTCAAACTCTTTGACCAACTCATCGAATGAGTCGTTCTTTGAAAACCCTAAATACACTACTAGTTCAACGAGTGCCATCAATTTTCTAGTCAATTTCTCTTAATCAATTTGCATGTTATGATTTAACCAATTAAAATATAAACACATAAATATATGTAATACATAACTTGGCATGAAACAAAACACTTTAATCATGAACAAAATTATGTAAAACAGTTTGCCAATGTTCATAAACATTCAAAAACAAAATCGACATTGCACATGAATAATTAAAACACACCTTTTAATTTAAACATGTATTCGGCAATGTCAAGAAACACCAAATTCAGATTCGGTTTTATACTCTTAAAACCCTAAACAAGTTATGAATAACACCATTAATTAATTCAGTTTTGCTAATTAATGTTATTAAACATATTCAACATAGGCAACACCAAATCAAATTCGGCATGATCATCCTAAACCAATTATGAATTCGGCAATATAAGAAACATCATAAACACATTCGGTTTTAACCATTAAACCTAAACCAATTATGAATCTTCTTATATTAATCATATAACCAATCCATAATAGGCATACAATTCGGTTTCAGCCATAATAATAAAATTTCATATTCATTTTAAACCATTTAAAACATGCAATAGTCCGAATTTCAGTATGGCAAACCGAATATAATCAATTATATTAAGAAGTTTGTAACAAGCCAAACTCGAACTCGTTATATTTTAAATAAGTCAATTTTGAACTTAAATATAACTCAAATCAAACTCAAACTTTTTTTAATAAATTAAAGATTGAAAACTTCAAAACTCGACTTGACTCAACCTGATTATGTACCTAATTATCTACATGTCAAAGCATGAAATTATTAATAAATCCTTCAAAACTAGTTAACTTCAAATGCCATGTCATTAACTTCACACACTTTTCTTTTTTTCTTTTTAATAGCACTTCACTCACTTAAAAAGACTAAACGTATACTCCAATTATTAACTGAAACGCTTGAGAAGCACCTAAAAATGGTTCGCAAATACACTTTCTGAAATTAGGATCGTGCATGTTTTTATTACCTCGGGGTTTAGACGTAATCAGCTTATTACATATGCCATAGGTTAATTCCTTTTTATATAAATAGAGCTTTGGAAATTGAGAACTATTTTCTTTACCAAATTCAGAATTTGATTGGTGTATGTTTGAAGTCATTTCATTAAATTCAGCCAAAATGAGTTGATTGAACAATTAAAAAGAAAAAATATCACTCTTTACTTTGAACCTATACTGAGTTCATCGCTATTCAGAAGGCATACTGTGCAACTTTACTCTATCATTTATAATATAAATATAATTAAGATTTGTTCTAATCATTGTTTTAATCGATTTGGATTCCCAAACAACTTTACATTTTGAATAAAATTGGAGTAACCAAAGTATAGATGCATGCACTTTTAGACATTTTTAATTCAAAATTACATCTAAAAGAATGAAGCTAAGCTAAGTACCAAAGGAACTTCACACCTTTTTGTCTTTAATACCTAATTCTTTCTTTTAGGACAACTAAATCTATGTGAAAAAAATAAATAAAAACTAGACATTGTTAATCACAATTTTCTAAAAGAAGTTAAATTATTGTCAAAAGCTATTCACAACCGGAAGTTAGTTTAGATTCTCTCCTTATTGTAAGAATCGTCAACATTGTTGACCTCGACGGTTTATATTTGGACTTAGTTAGCTAGAGAGAGAATATTCTTGATGAAAACAACCAAATTATCAAATCAATTTCTAAACCCCTTTATTCTTTTATACTTTTCTTATATCCGTAATTGTTAATGAGCATTTTTAGTATCCTCTAAACAATTTGAAAGCTCTCTTTCAAGGAAGCTAAAATGTTTATTGCAAGTGATAAAACTTGTTGGACAAAAGGTTGCGGAAGAAGAAACTGAATTGGATTTCACAAATTGAAAAATGAAAATCCCATTTATAATATTTCTTAAGTTTAGGAAACATCGTGGCGGGCAAAAATGACATAATTAAGATTAGTGACTTAAGTAAGCGTATAACAAATTTCAATCCACTATTTAGTAGGCCTGGCACTGGGTTGGGTCAGGCCGGGCCGGGCTGGGCTATGGGTATTTTTTATGGCCCTTTCATACGGGCTGTTGATCGGTTTAGGTGCCTTACCCAAGCCCGCCCATTCAAAAGGTAGGGCTGGGGGCCAATTTTTGTTTAAATACGAATTTTCTAAAAAAACTCTTAAATTTATAATTGACATATTTTTTACTAATTTATAACACATAATGCATCAAATTAATATTAATATACTATATGTTATATATATAAAATATAAGAAATCATATATATTATATATATTCAGGCCGGGATGTTGACTATTTCATAATTCCTGGACCGACCCTATTTATTTAAAAAAAAATTGGCTGGGCTTGGCCAAATAGTAGTAGCCCAGCCTGTGAATTTATTCGAGATGGGCTCGAGCCGGCCCACGAGCTTGGCTAGAATGCCCAGCCCTACTATTTAGAGAATAAACATCGATCCCATGTGTATATAACAAAAAAGGGAAAAAATAACAAAACGAAGGGACGAGATGAAATTATATTATATTAGACCTTTTTATTTGAAGTAGCAAGAACCGCCACGACCTGGATCATGCCACGACTCGTACGAGGCGAACCGAACAATTGGCCTAGCCCATCTCGCATAAGTTTCGGATAATCAGAACGACTATCCAATTTGTTTTACTTAATTAATTATTAAACTAGTTTGTCAATCAAGTTACACCATTTTATGAATAGTAAGTAACAAAAATACTTTCATGATAATATTTTGAGTATACCAAAGTACCAATATAACCCTAAAATGAATGTGAAAATATCTATAAGTGAAATCAAATAACAAAATAAATAGTTGCACCCATTAACCAACGAAATAGTCTCAGTGTGGAGTTCTAACAGAAAATGACACTCACAAATGGTACGAAGTGCCTCATTGGCCGTATGTAATCAAATGCGTGCAATCACCAAAAAAAAATCTAAAATGTTAAAGCCACAAAAATGGGTGAGAATACTCAGTAAAGGGAACAACACACTAAAGCGACTTCATGTCCTTATATAAACTGTTTTGAAATCTTTTTTCGAAAATAACACACATGTATATACTTATAAAGTATTGTTATACACTACACGCACATAATATACTTATAGTTATTTGAAATGATTTTCTAAAAAAAGTTTTGTAGAGATAACAGATAACACACATTCGCACAAAAATCAAAAGTCCAATTTATATTTATCAGATTAGTGGCTTTACCAAAACTGAGGCTACCTCTCCTATAGCTAAAAAGGCAAACTATTATCAAGTAAGGGACCAACATTAATTTATAATTTTCCAAACCCTTTTATTCTTTTATTCATTTTTTTATATCCTTAGTTGTTAATGAGCATTTTTAGTATCCTCTAAACAATTTGAAAGCTCTCTTTCAAGGAGGCTGAATGTTTATTGCAATTGACAAAACTTGTTGGACAAAAGGGGGCGGAAGAAGAAAGTGAATTGGATTTCACAAGTTGAAAAACGAGATCCCATTTATAATATCATAAGTTTAGGAAGCACCGTCGCAAGCAAAAATGACATAATTAAGATTAGTGACTTAAGTAAGCGAATGACAAATTTCAATCGACTATTTAGATATTAGACATCGATCCCATGTGTATATAACAAGAAAGGGAAAAATAACAAACGAACCGACGAGATGAGACGAGAGAATATTATATACTAGACCTTTTTATTTAAAGCAGTAAAAACAATCAATTAATTAAGGGCAAGACATTTAATAGGGCTACAAGAGGTTTGATTTGGATGGAATATTTGTTCAAATAATTATTGTTAAATAGTGAATATATATATATACAGTGCTAATGAAAGAATGTTGAATGTTTGAACTTATCACATGTGCGCAAGCATAACAAGGTTACACGCAGTTTGATTTGGATGGAATATATGTTCGAATAATTATAGTTAAATAGTGAATATATATGTACAGTGCTAATGAAAGAATGTTGAATGTTTGAACTTATCACACGTGCGCAAGCGTAACAGGGTTACACGCGGTTTTATTTGGATGGAATATTTTTTCGAATAATTATAGTTAAATAGTGAATATATGTGTATAGTGCTAATGAAAGAATGTTGAATGTTTGAACTTATCACACCTGCGCAAGCGTAACAGGGTTACACGTGGTTTGATTTGGATGGAATATTTGTTCGAATAATTATAGTTAAATAGTGAATATATGTGTATAGTGCTAATGAAAGAATGTTGAATGTTTGAACTTATCACACGTGCGCAAGCGTAACAGGGTTACACGCTGTTTGATGGAATATTTGTTCGAATAATTATAGTTAAATAGTGAATATATATGTACAATACTAATGGAAAAATGTTGGATGTTTGAACTTACAACACGTGCGCAAACTTAATAGGATTACATGTGGTTTGATTAGGAGGAATACTTATTTGAATAATTATAGTTAAATAGTGAATATATATGTAGAGTGCTAGTGGAAGAATGTTGGATGTTTGAACTTACAACACGTGCGCAAGCATTTGGCCAGACGTCTAGAATACAATGACAATTCCACACAATCATTTTTTTGGCCGAAAATAAGAGAGGTGGGGACAACCAGTAAATAATGTGTCTTTGCTAGATATTACTATACAGATTTAAACTGGAAGGTACCCTCTCTGCTACTGAATGTTCCTGTGAGCTATAACTGACACCCGACAGCAAATTTGGACTCGTGCACGAATATAGTCACTGTAGCACCTCATCAAAGACAAACAATAATCACATTAAATCAATTCAAAATTTAACAATGAGTTGTTACTTATGGATATTGAAATCAACTCTAATATAAAGAAGTTGACAGTTATTCCGTGGTAGTAAATAAAATGACTTGTAAAAAAGATGAAATCTTCAATAGTTCTACTAAAAAATCTTCAATAAATCATAAATAAGACAGTTGATTAAACTCAATTTAGCTAATCACAATTCATCTCTAAACAGATGGCATCATTTGTTCAAAGGCCACAAAACTGGTCGTTAATTCCAACAAAGCGCAGCCGTTGGATCAAGTCAAATATCTAAAAAAACAAAAAAGTCAAGAACAAAACAATATATAGTGGGCCACACCAAGAATCTCACCGACAAGACATGTCTCCTCAGGATGGCCCCACCTTACTGATTTATCTAGTGCAAACACGTGCATGACCCCTCATGGACCCTCCTTCCACGTCATACCCATAGACGGCCACAATCACCTGGGCCCAACACTTACCAACTGCGCAGCACAATCATTCCACGTAGAACCAAGCCGTACAATTCCATATATAAAAAATCCACCGACGTGGCGCATTCCAATTGCCTTCCGAAAACCACAAACCAAACCAAACCGAACCGAACCGAACCGAACCAACCCTACCTCCACAACCGAAAATTCTCCTCCCTTGGGTAAGTTTGCAGGCTCCACGTCGCCGTGGTAGACCCGGACTTCCCCAAAGTTGAAAACCCGTTTAATCACCCGCCACGTATGCAATCGACGATCCAGAAGCGGCCACGTGCAGTGATGGCTGTTGTACGATGTTGCCAAGTTACATTACGTGGTTTAATGGCTCACCCCAGCCTCAGGAGGAGTCTTGTATATAAAGACCATTTACAAGGCTTGTGTTACTTTTAACGTGGTGCATTATTATAGCCTTACATGGGCAACTCGTCTCGTGTCTTAATGGAAAGTGGATGCAGCGGATCAACGACAATGGTGAGGATTGATAGGAAGTCGTCTATCGAGAGCGAGCCAAGAACTCTCACTATGGATCACATCCAATACGCAAGGGTGAGTAAAGTTGGTTCATCTTGAAGGTTTCTCTTTTGAAAAAAAAAAAAACAATGATGAGGACGATGCATTATGGTTTCAGTTTGAGGTTTGTTTGGATTAATGAAAGTTTAATGATTGATTGTAGGAAGCAGCTTTGTATGTGTTAAACACGAGGAGCATAGAGGAAGCTATGAGCATATTCACCGAGGTACGTCTAGTTCCAGTCCATTCTTGTTTTGGTCTCTCTGTTTTTCTATGGCGGCAGGCAGTAGTTTCGTCCTGCAATGATTGATCATGTGTGGAGGGTAAGAAACTAAATTAGAAAGAAAATAATAGGAGGATATGTTGTTGATGATAGTTTCAAGATTGTTATTTGGAATTCTATAGATGTATACGTAATTAGAATCCTTACCAACTCAATTGAAACTGTATATAGAATATGGCACTTGCAGAAAGCATTCGGAAGCAGTTTTTTAGGCGTCACCATTATAGCGCTCTCTTAGGGTATCATAGGCAAAACAATGTTTAAATGATATATTACCTTTAGGATCAATGTAATTAGCCGATACTAATGATATATTTCAGCTTGTTTTGGCCGGTAAGTGATGATTTTTTTTTGGTAATTGGATAGTCGATCATAGAATTTCTTTTGGAATTGGTAAATTTAATAAATTGTGGAAAAAAATAATAATAAAAGTTACAATATGTTAACTTTGGATTATTGGTGCAAAATATTAGGTTTTGTTTGGTATTATGGTTAAAGTGTTGTTAGCAAAAGACTAGAGACAGACAACATTATGTAAAATTGCTTTTTATATATATTAAAACTTTATGGTAAAGGAGTATAACTTGAGAGAATTATTTAAGTAGATGTTATTGGTATTATCTATTTTTATTTGTATGTGGTTAGATAAGACTATTTTATTATTAATAATTTAAAAATATGGTGAATGTATTTTTTTTGTTGCAAAAGAATTACAAATTCTAATTATTACGATTTTGTATCACATATTGCGTTATTACCAAAAATCTAAAAGAAATTACTGATTTTGAAACACTTTTACTATCTTGATAATTTCACTTTCAATTTCAATACTAAACAGAACCTTAATTGTTGGTAGTTGAAAAATTGCATGGATGATTTTATACGGTTCCTTAGTCAAATTGTTAGATTGTGCTCAATGGTACGTGTCTTTTCCGTGGAAAACTAAAAAAGAGAGTGATTTTTTATACTAAAAGATTCTCGTGATTTTCTCTTCAAATCAAAGCATTTTTTTGCCATAAAGTTACTTTGTGTATATTCTACAATTTCATATATGCATGCAATCAAGGGGACCCCAAGTGTGGTCACGGATTTCCTTGCCCCTAACTCTGACGAGATTCCATATATATAGTTTAGTTATAATAACTTTCAAGTTCTTGAAATTAAAAAAAAAAAACAATTAAGCTCGCAATTTGATTATCGTTTATCTGTCTTAATTTGATCATCGTCCATCTTAATTTGGTCATCGTTCATCCATCTGCCAGTAAAGTCATTGTCAATTTTTATAACGTCATTTAATAGTGTGTCTGAGTGAAATAATTTTGAGTCCGTCACTACATGTAATAAGTGGTTTTAATATACTAAAAACAAGTATTGCTACATTAATGAAATGTGGATTTATTTTGTAGCGTCTAGAGCCAGTGGTGAGTATGGGAGGAAAACGTGGAGATAAAGTGATGGATACGAGTGGGGAAACGGATTATTTGGAAGATGAAGATGATGAGATGAGATTACCTGGTTTAAGAGACATTGTGTCTGCGCCGTTCTAGTTTCGCCTCAATTTATTTACTTTATGCAACTTTCGGTCTGGACTGTGATCAGATCTTGTATATAAACACAAAAATTCTGCCTTCCTCACTATTGTGCATTTCTGATTCTTTCTCGAACCTCTTCTTTTAGGGGTTCTTCAGTATATAGTGTTGTCATCGTTATTCTTCAAGTATAGCAAAGGCAAAAGTGCATGTAATGACCATCACATTGTATGCTAAAATGAAAACGAAAAAAAAGGAAGCAAAATTGGAAGTTTGTTGCAATTAATTTTACGTATACTGTCTTTTTTTTTTTACGCAAACCCTTACTTAGTGGAGCCTCGATCACCCTTTTGGGGCGGAGGTCTGATCATTAAGTAAGTTAAACCCCGAAGAGACTAGTTCAACATCTTGTCTTCCTATTTTCGTTCATTACTAGATCAAAATCTTGACAATTATGCAGGAAGATCATACGTGTTATGACAATTCGCTTTTTAATTATGTAACGTAACAGACATGATTTTGTAAATTTTGTCATTTGTTACTCGTGAAGAGGCTTACAATATGTTTCAATCTAGTGCTCTATATATGTAAAAATACCCTTTTTTTTAAAAAAAAAAAAGGAACCCAATTCAATAATCTTGCTTGAGTTTTGAGTAAAGGCTTCGAGTCCTACAAAAAGTAGTACCTAAATATTGATTGAAGAAGGCATTGCAGATACTTCAGAGAAGATTAAAAAATATATATCCTGGTAGATAATAGAATAGTAAAAGAATAAATTGGATTTCAAGTTTTCTATGTATATGAAAAGATTATTCAAATCAAGTTTAATATGACAGAAATGGTGACCGAATCAGAAACATACACAAGCTTGTTCTTCTACAAGAAGTGTCCGTAGAAAATGCAAGTTCTTTTTGTCTTTTTTATGTGCCAAAAGAAACAAATAGTGTAAATTTAGCATCTTCCTCCATCTTTCAACATATAGTTCACAAAGTGGGGGTCTCGTTGGCAAAAAACACCGACTGATACAAATGAAGTGTGGATACTTATTTGAAGTTTTGTAAAACACTTCATAATCACTTTTCAGATGTTCTCAACTATCTGACCATTTTCACATAAAAATAATAAAAATAAAAAGGAAACCATACTAACCATTAACAACTTTTTTTCCCACCAACTCCTTACTATTTATCAAGATCTGTATGCTTCTAAAGAAAAGTGCAAGAAATCAGTCAAATTACCTTGGCCAATACTCCATAGACAGTGGCAAGTACCTATATAAGATGCCTCACCCAGTGATAAGAGGCTGATAGGCAGGAACTTTGCTTTAATCCAATAAACTACAAAGGTAAAGTATTTAATGGCATCACCACTTTCCAAACAGAAACATTAGACATGAATGGCGTCGAGATATAGCAGAGTTGAATACTACAATCCACGCTAAAAACACAGATTAAAAAAAATAATAAAAAGTAGATCTAAGTTTCTATATCTCTACGCCAACAAGATGAGAATGATGAGAATTTCTTACTTTCCCAAGTACCATATATGAGAATTTTGTATTTTTGTAACGTGCACTAAATTGGCGAACTCAGAAGAATCTTTTATAAGGCAACAGTTTCAGCATATAAATTCTCATATATGGTAAATTTACAGAAATACAAAATAGGAGGGAAACAAGTAGATATCGCTACAAATGCTGAATTTCCGAAAATAAACCCATTACATTTTTCTGCATCCAAAACAAGCCGCAACTTTGCAAGCATGAGCTCAACTTGCTAATCCTTCACTGTAGAAGTATCAGTAAGAATGAATCAAAAATGCAATTCATCAAGGAAAAAGATAGTTATATACACATGAAAATACAAGAAAATCTACAGCAACAAGATAAAAGTTAAGCTAAAATGGTGATTCATTGAACTGTCAACTGAGTAGCAAATCCTGTTTGCTCCTTTAAAGTTTTTGGTGAAATGTGATTCCGACACTTGTGATTGGGACTTTAGACCTTCAGTCCAGAATATTTAAGCAGTTAAAGTTTCATGGTTTTTGTAGGATCATAAATCTATATTGGGTCTTAGTTTATCTATAAATTGGCAACTCATTAGTAAAAACCTATTGACTAAAAAGATTTGTTTGTTTTATACATAACTAACAAAAGAAAAAAACGATAGGATATAAGAGATTACCACCAAAGATGACCTGAACAAACTATTGAAATTCCAAAGAATGCCATCATCAGGAGAATATACCAGATTTGGCCTCATCATTACTTGTGATGTGACCCACACGGAGAATGGAAGTTTTGAACCACTTGAGTACAGAAAAATTTTCATTGTAAATTCCTCACTCAGCCCATAGAAACAGCCACATCACACTGATCATCAGAACTAGATGCATCCAGTAATTGGTTATCCTTCACATAAGTTTTTGATGATGGATATGCCTCAAATATTTTCCATCCTTCATGCCGAGCAAAAAACAGTGCAAGTGTCTTCTCATCATTCAGCAGACTCAAATTCCATAATTTTATCAAATATTTATACAAAGAGGAAGACAAAGGAGATTTCAATACAGAGTCAGTTAATCTGATGAGTACTTTGCAATCCAGTTGAGCCCCAGCACTATAATTTCTTCTAACGACTTTTGGACCATTTCCATATCCCTTTCTTTGCAACAACCACAGATCAATAGACTATATGTACACGCATCAGGAGACAAGCCAACATCCTTCATTTGGTAATACAAAGAAGAAGATTCTGCAGTCCTTCCAACCTTGAGAAGTCCACGGATGGCAATTGTGTATGATACATTATCTAGTGGGTAATTTTCCACAATATCTTTCCTCATTATTTTCATTGCTTTACAACATTGACCAGCTCGCATAAGCTCATCAATAATTATAGTATGGACAAAGCCGTCATGACCAGGATTACACATTATAATCCCATGGTACACATTAATTGCTTCATTGACTCTCCTTATTCCACAGAGTGCTCTCACTAATGCAACAAAGCTATAGTTATCTGGAGCGAAACCTTTATCTACCATGTCATTGTATAGATTCAGAGAAAGATCTGGAAACCAATTTTACAATAATAATTTAAAAGTGTGTTATAGACCACTGTGTCTGCTTCAATGACAATTCCACTAACTGATTTTGGTAAAAGACTAAACCTTCTAGAAGAACATATGGCTGAAATAAAGAAGAAAAAGTATATGAATCAGGTACCAAATTCCGTTTTGACAAACCTAAAAATACGTTTAGTGCGTCATCATATCTCCCAATTTTGGACAAACCATGTATTATTACATTCACAAGAAACAAGTCAGGAACATAACCTTTGGATGCCATGGTATTTAGAACACCAAATGCCTTATTTACCATTTGAGATTCTATATATCCCTTGAACAGAGTTGTATAAGTTACAATGGTGGGAGAACAACCACTCTGAACCATCTTCTCCAATAAATGAGTAGCCAGAACTGGTTGTTTCAATCTGCAAAATCCATCAACCAATATAGTCCAAGCATTTACAGATAACGAAATTCCTAGAGTTGTCATTATACCCAAAATTTGATATGCCTCTACCAATTTACCAACTTTGAAGAAACAGTTCAAAACCATCTCAAATGTTTCAACACTAGGATAATAACCCATCCTCAACATCATCCGCAGAACATCTGTAACGCCCACCACATGATTCAACCTGCATAAATTACACAATGAAATATTGAAACTCAAGAAATTTGGAGACTGAATCTCTCTTAAAACCGTAATACCAGCATCAACACACCCTAACTTGTATAAAACATCCATCTAGACATTCCGGGCAAATGTATTTGGCTCAAAACCAAAACGGCCCATTTGCTCATAAACTTCAAAAACCATAGCATACATTGCTCCACGCCAATAGATCCTTAACAAAAGCAAGAAAGTCTGAGCCTTTATAACCGAACCAAGACTCTCCAATGCCTCAATAATTCCTCTAACCGTCTTGTACCCATCATTCAACCACGAAACCACGGGAATCATATGATCACAGCGAAACTATCATGAAAGTAATTATGTTGCTTAGGGCATCTCCATCCCACGCCATTTTGGCGTGAGTCGGAGGAAATGCAGTAGAAACTGTAGTCTGGTGTAGCTATAGTGCTATGCCATATACAGTACTACACCATATATTTTTTTATTTTTTTTACAGTTTTTATTTTTAGTTTTCATTTTTTTTTTCATTTCACATTTTTTTAGTCTAATTTATGATATTCTCGTGTATTTAATCAATCAATATATTTAATTTATGGTATATTTGTGTATTTAATCAATCAATATATTTACTAATTAAATTTTATCATTAATTTAATTTTTGTAAAATTATAGTAAAACATTATATAAATTGAAAAAATTAAAATTGCACAAAATACATATTCTACAAATTTAAAACATAAACACATTCATATAAATTTAATTTAACATGAACAAAAATATTCTATCAACATAAAATAGATATTACAATTGAAATATAAAAAACTAATACAATAAAAAAATTAATTTCTCCAAATTAAAATTTAATAATTAAGTAAATTAGTTCTACATCTACCAATATTATTAAAATAATCATCAAATGGGTTCGATACAAGAAGTGATGGTTGTTAAAATAGTTTTTTTTTTACAAAATTTTGGCCTTTCGAGTTTCTATATAGACACGAGTATTCGGATAACTGATAGTAAACAAATCATGTATCAAAATATATTGTTTTTGTTGTCTTTCCACATCCACTAATAATACATGTATCTTTTTATTATGAATTTTAATAAATAAAAAATATATTTTTATCCATATTTATTTTATTTTAAATATTATATATTAAAAAAATTATGTTTAATATTTATATTTTATTCAAAATATCAAAATATTTTATTATTTAAAATAATAAGTGAAATAATTAAAATATATATGTTTTGTTAAATAGTAATAAAAAAGTGTAGAAGAAAATATATTTAAAATATTTTATTTAGTGTAAAAAATAGAATAAAATAATTAGAATAAATTTTATTGTAATTATTACAATTTGATATAAATTTACTGATTTCAGACTAAATGGTTAGAGATGGTCTTAGCACATCAAACAAAAAAGCTTAAAGCAATCAAATCAGAGGGGCAATTCAACAAAGTAGAGTGAACAACATGAGCTGTGAGAGTGAATTTACGATTTTCTTGAGAAAACAAATCGCCGGGTTTTTCACTTACAGTGAAAAGCCATCGTGGTGATGATGAAATGTGGTGGGCAGAGCGGGTTTTGAGGATTTGGATCATCTGGGTAGTGTGCAAAATAGTCCATTTGTAACTCCATAACATCGTCATTATCGATATTATTGTGAAGAAGTTATTGTCGTGTGAAAGAACAGAGAAGAAACACGAGAGATATTATTGTGGAGTGGACAAGGGTTTAGGGTTTTGGACATTGCTGCAAAACCCAGCTAGAACAGGCGGTGAAGAGTCAAATCAAGAAAGAAGTTTGGAAGATCGCCGGGGTTTCACCTCCGCTGCTTGAGCCTCCAGTCCCAAGCTCTGAAGCCGTCAAAATGCCGTCACACAAGACATTCAGGATTAAGAAAAAGTTGGCGAAGCAGATGAGGCAGAACAGGCCTATCCCTCACTGGATTCGCAT
>CAODLS010052208.1:0-11784 GCA_948243855.1 Flueggea neowawraea | reverse complement strand
AATTATTTGTGCTATAAACCATTTCTAGCAATGATTTTTAGAAATATTTGTTGTCTTTGTCATTTGTGTGTTCAAGAGATTAAATTGTCCTTTTGCTCAACATTTGCGAGTATACAAACATGTGTGGTGTGGTTTCATCATAATTTCAATGAAGTTTCGATTGCAAATATGAAATTTAATTGTCTTTTTGCTCAAAATTTGTGAGTATGCAAACATGTCTAGTGTGATTTCATCATAGTTTAGATCAAGTTTCGGTTGCAAACAATCAACAATGATCGGAGGCATATATATGGTTTCATCATGGTTTTGATAAAGTTTCGGCTACAAACATTTAACCATTTTGGATTCATTGACGATGAACATTAAAAGTTTTGAAGAAATTGGGAAACTTGATAGTTTCCCCTTTTTGTTTTAAATCTATTGGACTTTAGATTCTTATTATTTTGGCTCCTTCAAATTCGGTTTCATTGGCAACTCCTATTTTTTAAGAGATGCAATTTCTAGTTTTTAGGAAATGGAAGTCATCTATGTTTTTTACTTTTAGTGGTTATTTTTAGAAAATTTTACAATAGTTTATGGGCATATTTAGTTAAAGCTTTAAAGTGGTCATTTATAATATATATTTTAGTTTGGTGGGTTATATATGTAAAAAACCAAAACCCTTAAATGGTAACTGATCACAAATAAGCGTTGAAATGACGGTCCAAATTAGAATAATTATTCATTGATGAGGAGTTGTAATGTGATGTTTAGGCATGGAGTTTTGGAAAGAAGGAAAATCTGAAGAACTAATAGATAAATTGCCGAGAGAGCCAAGCCATCTACCACAATTCATATGACACATCCAAATTAGCCTTTTGTGTGTGCAACAGCACCCTGAAGAAAGGCCATCAATGGGATCTGTGGTTCTTATGTTAAGCAGTGAGACTGCAATATTGCCTCTGCCTAACCAACATGAATCTTCATCCAATGAAATTATATCATTTTCAAACAATGAAATTAGCATCTCGTTGCTACAGCCTTGATGTGCTTCATTCTGATTTTTTTTTTTGAAAATTTGCAGTTTACATCATGATCTTCATTTTAATTTATTGCAACCTTTTACTCAATATTTTTATTTTAATTTATTTGTTCTTGTTGTATGGGTTTCAGCTTCCTAACTTATATTATATAGAGGATTTTAGATTAATTTTTGAAACCTTACACTCAGATTTAGTAATTGACAAGTGCTAGATTTTGCTGGCTGGTTTAGTTCATCAGCTCCTTAAGTTCTTCACAAGGTCTTCTTTCCTTTCTGTTCTATCATCTGATTACTGATTTGATTCAAATTCCTGCTGGGTGCAACTTTAATATAGTTTGTCCAAAACTGTGATGCTTTGTCTCAAGAATTTTAAAATCTACAGAACCGTCACAAAATTTGGGGGTTTTAAATTCTTAGAACTAGTCTTATCCTATGAAAAAATAATCTTAGTTATATCTTGTCCGAAAATTTCAGGACAAAATAGAATCAGAATTAGAGATTCAGCACAATACTAGCACAATGAAAGTTTCCATGCTATTTAGAGAGATGATGGGTGTATAACTTGCTACCTACTCTAAATTCAGCAGTCACAAATACGATGCGTGATACTGACGCATGAACGAACTTGTTAGGCTCCACCGTCGGTTTAAGACATTTGTATCCACGCTTTGCTTATCTTTACACGAACTTGCAAGCATTTAACTCCTCTCCCTAAAGCAAAACCTTCCCAGGGGGGCCATGGTTTTTAATTATTAAGCACTGAGCCACTATTCTTGAACCCCCCTTGACTCCTTGCTGTTCTTCTTGACTTTGACATCAGATACCAATGCCTTAATGCAGAGTCGTGGCTTTACGCTAATGAGATTTTGAGGAAGAACAGATACAGCAGTAACTAATGAACCATTTGGTAATCCAGATAGAGGAAGCAACTCGACAAGAATAGAGATCTGAAAAATTGTCATTATTTATCAGACACACAGACGGCAGTGAAAAGTACTAAGAATTTTGCAATGCATATGATGTGGTCATTATTCCTACCTCAGGGGATTTTAGGTCCACAACTGAATCTGAAACCACCTCTTTAGCTCCACGAGCCACAGTATCAAAGCATCTATTTCGATCCAACAGAGATAATGCATCAGTATCATTCAAGGAAACTTTAAAAGTCTTTATCTCTGTCTCTTGAACTCCTCTTCTGTTATACCCAACAGCAAACTGCAAGCATGGGCGCATAGCATAGTCAATATAGATTGTAAAATGGAACTAGAACTGGTCTTTTTTCTCAGTTTCACTGTCCTTAATGCATCCGCAGTTCCATTGTGAGCTCAAAATGCCAAGACAGTAATGAGCAATGCTATAGCAAAAAGTTCTGTTTCTAATATGGCTTGGCATCAATGCTGTTCAGTATTTGACATACAGAGGAACATTGATTCCACCAGTGTCTTGCCATAGTTGTTTTTTTGTTTGTTTGCTTTTCTAGCCCTCTATGTTAAAACTCTTCTTTTATCCTTCCTACAATTAACATAACTAATAACATAAATTTTTCATACCTAACGCATTACTAAACTGACTGCCCGCAAAGATTATGCATTTACAATATCTACTCATTTAGGACTGATGCAAGGCATTGGAAGTTTCCTTGGAAGACCCAATGAGGGCATAAAATAAATTCTGGACATGAGCCGCTAAAATAAGCTGCAAAACCAACTGTAGTGGCAAATCCAAATACCTTTACAGGCTGTGAGACTTTTTTTCTCTCATCATTCACAAACTGAAGCACAAGCTTCGATACAACAGCTTGCAGTTCCTTCTCATTCAATTGACAAGTGGCTTGAATAGGGAAAATACGATGACACCACCTACATTGAAATGCAATTTCCATTATACAATTTTTGCAATAAAGCTAAATAAAACCATCAAAAAAATTTAAAACACCAAACAAATATCAATGAAGTTTGGAATAGCCTGAATGAAGTCGCCAAACAATAAGTGTATCCCAGAACAATCAGCTGGTATACCGTGAATTTTCAAATTATCCCAAGTTTTCTTCATCATTAAAATAAGAAAACAAGATGTCTCACAGCATCCACATGAATCTAAGTTACCCTGAAAATATAATCTTTTTTGGAGTGAAGAAACCCTTAAGTATCAATTTAGGGGGCACAAAACCAAACATCGCCACGACATGCACAATTCCCCCATTTAACAGAAGAGATTAAAGGGATTATTGTCATTAAAGATTCAACTAAGATTTAATTTTATGAGAGAAATAGCTAAAACCAAGACTACAATAGGAGTCAAGTTGCCCACAATTTCCTCAGCCTTGCAGGTTTTTCCTGAGAAGTTAAAGCAATATTTTAGCGAAATTTGTATCTAGAGCCAAGATTTGTAAAAATAAGACTATTCCTTGAAAATTGAGTATGCTAAGGGATGTGGATTACAAGTGTTTATGGCTAGTACCTAAGCAAATAGCAGATAACAACAAATTCTTATTCAATTCTACCTTTCACAAGTCTCTATATCAAAAACTCAAATGTGCCACTTAACAGAGACAATGAATTGTCAGGCTCAGCCTTACATTTCCTAACATTCTTTAGCTCTTTAGATGTCATGAAGTGTAGAACAGAAAACTCGTGAAGATAAAAGGGAAGGAAAGAAACTGCAGCAACCTATCAAAAAGAGACTTACTGGGGCTCTGAAGTCGAATTTCTTGGAAAACTTTGTACAATCTTGATATAGATAAAACTATTTTGCACTTCTACCCATCTTTCATGTACTTGCATACTTTTGCAGGCGTGAATTCATCTCAAGCTAATTGACCTAAGTTGGGAAATGGGAATCATCCACAAACATCAACATCTACAGCCAAAAGATGTAGAGAAGTGAACCTAGTACAAACAACTCCAATTTCGACCAGTAAATCAGGATCATAAGATACCAAAAGCAAAGTCCCAATTAGACTTATCTTCAGACCCAACTCCCACTAAAGAAGATAAATATACTTTTGACATCCCCACACTAGACTACAGAAAATCTAAGTCAGATGATTAGAAGCAAATCTTAACAGTACGGAAGACAGGGAAGGGCAAGGCGAGGAGTGGGAAGAAAGCCAAAATAATAGTGACAACCGATGGGATGAAATTAAAGCATCCTTGACGTCAGAATTCAGGAGAATACAATTAAAAAAAAATATTTAAAATGAGGCGTAAATTGTTGCTACTTGACGATGGGTGGACATGATAGCAATAGTAGAAAAAAGAAAGAGATTCCAAACAAGCTGATGACTTACTGAGGTGACTTTAAAGTCCCAGATTCCAGATTTTGAAAAATGCTTGATACAATGTCAACAGTGTCCACAGAATTTTGTGCAGGGAAGGTAAGAAGAACTAAACCACTTCTTTTCAGCTTGACTAATGAAAGACCAGAATCTTTTTCAGCATTGGCATTGGTTGTTGCAAGGGATAGACAATCATCATTTGAAATTCCACCTGTAATTAGGAAGTACAGTTATATAATAGCTTTACACATAATATGCTTCAACAAAGATAACCCTGGAGTGAAATTATTATGTTTTGTTGATGGAGATTCTACCTCTATCATCAATAACATCCTTGTTTTCCTTGCTTTTGACCTCAGCTGTTTCATCTGCGACTACTTTTCTTCTCTTTGAGTTGATATTTGCATTTGAGCTTTCCAAACAATCAGAGGATACATTATTGTAAAACTCAACGTACTGCAAATTCAGGGTCAAGATTATAAGAAACGAAATCAAGAGAAACTTTAAACATTGTGATATATTTTAAGGCCAATAGGACATTATTATCCTTCAAATATCAAAACAAGATATTAAAACAATAATTATATGTGCTTTCGTTTTTATATTAAATCACTTGGTATCTAAACATTTTTCTGAAATCTGAATAATCTGCATATGAGTGGGTTCTCTACGAAGTTTTTAATCTTCTCTATATTCAAAGCTTGAACTCGAGACTTTGGTCAACAGAGGAATAGTCCATGCCACTCCATAATCCTCAATGGTAGAATTTTTACTTCTGTTATTCATTTTTTTGATCAAGAATTGAAATTAACCCGCAAATAGGTTTTATAATTTTTTTAATGGAAGCTATTTATCAACATAATCATAATAGCATAAATCCTGGTTCAGCTACCTTAAACAGATATCACATGTAACAAATAAAACTACAAGATTCTGCTCACATAATGGTCAATCATAAAGGACCACAACGTCTAGACTATTTAAATTTTTTTCCACATTTTATATATAGAGTGTTGAAATTCCTCCAGCTATACATAGAAATTAAACTGAAAAGAACTAGGTAACAAAAAAAGAAACAGAAATATTATGCAATAGTCCAGATACTGGCAGATTTAAGACCTATTACACCTACTCATAGGCCTGTTCCAACAAGAAATTTGTTAAATTATTGCAAAGAAATAAATCAAAGAGATAACTAACCTTTCAAGAATGAGCATGGCTTCTTTTGTGGCGCTTTTTTCCCTCTCTGACAAGAACAAAAAAGAATCAGAACTCACTCACTCAAGCATGCAATAGAATTGAATACAGGAAGATTAAGGTTTGTTTTCTAGTAGATTATAATGTACATAATAGATTTTGTTGAAAATGAAAGCATTAGAATTTTATACAATTAAATTACGCAATATAGATAAAACTTTGGAGCCCCAAAATCAATATAAAAGAAAGAGGTAATCAAGTAAGTTAAATGAAATTATATAAAGACAATATGCAGCTTGAGGAAACAATACAAGGAGCAATAACATTCACCCACAAATTAAGCGGAGCTTCATCCCTGTATTTATTTTCTCTGCACATTTAGCCAAGAACTTCAGTAGAAACGAGAAATTTGTGATTGGCTGGTGCCAATGGACGTTGAATGGAAGTCTTTCATACTGAACAACCAAGAAATTCTTGAATCTTACCCCAGAAAATAAGGAAGCAATTCCTAAAGATCTTTATTTATTGTAGTTTTGAACTTTGTAAGAATCGGACCTTTGACTAAAATTTAAGTAGCACAGGATATAAGATGCTCATGATACGACACAAACGGATTTTCTTTTTGATTTTCCAAAAATAATTAGGACTTTGATGTAAAAGACTCTTCCGCTTGTAAGTTTAGCACACTTTGTTTCGGGCTTAAGCAAAAACCTTTTAAGCTGGATTTGGAAGCAGAGAATTATGCACAGAACGCAAATTCTTACCCATAACATGTATGCATAAGAAGAACAAGAATTGCCTTGATGATTCCATAGGGTGAGCGTGAAGAAAATAACAGAGGACCTTATTACATCTGTATCTATTTATCCCCCTCAAAAGTATAATCGCAGGAAGAAAATAGGATTATTTGGCCAAACTAGTCACAAAACCAAGAAATAAGACCCATCTGGCTCTCAAACCAATCCAATCTGTCATCCAAATCTCAATCATCAAAAAGAACAAAATAAAAGCACACCGCATGCTACTTGTAGATAGATATTTACATAGGAAAATTAAAGCAGCATCGCTACTATTGAACAGGCGAATTAACCTCTAATTTCAATTCAACTTATGCCACAAGAATCGTTAACAACAAAAAATTAAACTCCCAATTCCATAATAGTTTCTAGAATGTGCATGAAGCAAAGTTATGCATTAGGAAGAAATCCTGCATTCGCCAAACTCAACAAGCTCCACTGTGGCTGTATGTAAGCAGCATAACAAAATCACTAGCAGCACTAACCACACAAAATACAGTTTATCTACATCAAGTGTAATTAATACTAAGCAATGAACCCATAAATAAAGCTATTTTCCAGAACGTAAACATCGGTTTATGACAGTATTCTTCGACCTAGACATTGTCAATAACTTAATAATCCAACCTTAATTATTAACATTGTCAATTCTCTTTTTGGAAAAAGCAAAAAAGAACGTACTAATGGAGCAAGTGATGAGGAAGCCGGAGACAGAGTGATGAAGAAGAGCAGAGGGAGCGTTGTAGTCGAAACGAGGCATGCTTATGACGGCGGCGTGCTGCTCCCATGGCTTCATTTCTTTTGCTTCGTTTCTTTTTTCTTCTACTTCCGCCATTCTTCCCAGATTTTCAATCCTCCTTTTTCGAGTTGAATTTAATTTACAATAAAGTAAATATACATCAAATGGAGTGTTTTAAAACCGACCCGTACAACGACCCAGATAGTGGACCAGGTCACCGGTTCAACCGTTGATCCAATCAGGAGGTCACTGGTTGAACCGCATGAATAATATATATATATATATATATACATACATATATATTTGCAATTTAAATGAAAAATTTAATAATTTAGATAAACATCAAATATTATTAATTAAGCAAAATAAGTTTTAACGTAATTTCAATCCATAAAAAATACAACACAAATTATGCATTTGTTTGTCAAATTCTTATGAAAGCGAATAAATTCAATTGTTTATCATAGCTGTTGGAAAAAACAGTTCGCTCATAACAGTTGAACCAACCGTTCGGTCAACGAATAAACTGAGACCATTGACTGAGACCAATTGATAAGTCCGATTGAATTGGGTTTGAGATAGGCCCTTAAGGCCTATAAGACCCATAAGTAAAACCTATTTGGAGGTTTATAAATATGAAGGAGAAGAACAAGAAAAAAGAGAGGAAAAGAGGGAAAAAAAGAAGAGAAAAAAAAGGAGAAAAATGTTTTCTTCCTCTCCCTCCAAAGTCACCTTCTTCTTCCTTTATTCTTCTCTCTTCCCTCTATGGCTCTTCTTCCACTAAGCAGATTACGTCCTTCATCCGTTGAAGAGACCGATTCGCATGACATCTAGACTGTGAAAAAAACGAGCACTCCTGTTACTAACGCAACTGTAGTTTGCTCACGAGACCAATATCAGGTCCTATATGTTGCTGTCTTCTGTTAGAATTAAGGTTAGTAAGTTGAACCTATTAATTATATTGTTTATTTCCTTCAATAACAATGACAAAGAAAAAGAATTAAAATTATCAGTCAAAACTCTAACATAAATCAATCATTATTTTCATACAACAAGAACAAAAATCTATTCTTCTAAGCATTGACATGGAAATCAAATAGGCCAAAAAAAGATTCAAACTCTAACATAAATCTATTTTACAAGAGAGTTAATCAAAGAAATGAGCTACCACTTATGCCTTTAATGGAGTTGTTAACGGCAAAATCCTTCCCCTAATTTGATAGAGGTTTTTAACGATGAATTCTTCTTTTTTAACGAAAAATAACGAAAGAGGCAAATAACATAGTTTCGTTTGTACTATTTTCTATGTTAGATTTTAGAAATTATGCTATTTTTTAAAGTACATATAGGTTGAAACCAACCCGTCGAGTCAACGATTTCCCGGTTCAATCGGGTCTCATGCAAATCCAGACTCAATGACCAAATCGAACAGGTCCGCATGTGACCAGATTTCTGGTCAATCCTTCACGCGCTCCTATCACCAGTCTCTCTTCCAATCACGTCCGTTCGATCCTTCACGTCTCCTTTTCCTCATCTACAGGTTGGCCTCTCTTTTTCTCTTTATCTTTCTCACTCTATATCTCACTCTCTCTAATTTCGAATTTGCCGATGATTTTGCCGAATTCAGTCACCGATTTAGGGATTTGAATACTACATTGTTGTTCTCCATAACTTGTTAAACCAGAGGACTGCAAGGTAGGGATGATTTTATTTGGTTATGTAAAGTCTATTTGTTTAGTTAATTGATTGAATTGAATTCTTTGTCATTGAAATTTCATCGACAAAAAAAAGAGCGAAAGTAAGACACCAACATCGAGAGAGATATCGAGAGAGAGGTGGCTTGGAGATAACAACTGAGAGAGGCGACCTGGAAAGGGCACTGACTATGGTTTTGTCCCACCATGGACATGGAGGGGGAAGGAAGGAGATTTGACTTTTTAGAAAATTATGATTGTAGTCCTATAATTTTGTAAAAATGTCAAATCAAACCCTAGATTAATAATTTTTATTAAATTATTTCAGAAAAAAGAAGCCTTAAATTTGGAAAATAACATTTAAACTCACCAAATAATAAAATTTAAATGAAACTAAATTTAATCAATTGTTGGTGTCGTGTTCGATTTTTACCAAATAACAACAAAACATTGAAAATGTTTTTAATTTTTTTAGGTTGTACTCATTTTGTAAATGTTTTGTAATCACTCGTTGGTGTTGTACTCATTTTGTACACATTTTGTACTCATTTTTGCCAGTGGTCCAATTGCTCAAATTGTACCCAATTTTGTATACATTTGCTCCTTTGTACTCAATTTATTGTCTTTTTGTACTCATTTTTGTATATGCAATAATGAGAACATTTTGTTCTCGTTTTGTACTCATTTTCATATCTACAATACTGAGAATAATTTGTTCTTGTTTTGTACTCATTTTTGTGTTTGTAATACTGATAACAGTTTGTTTTCGTTTTGTACTCATTTTGGCGCATGGTCAATTTTTCTGGCGTGTGGTCAACACACGATCCACCTTCTAATGTGCGGTCAAAAAGTGAACAAAATCTGGAATTTTTGAAATTGGACTATTTTGAGTTTCTATTTCTGAAATGGTTTTGAATGTTTATGCATTTGGGTGCTTTGTCATTTTTTTTAGTATTTTTGTGTAATTGTCCCTCAAAGATATAGTCTATTAAAAATACAAATTTATTCATTCAAAACAACTTTTTCCCAATAGAAAAGATACTATCTAAAATAGTTAAATAATATCAAATTAATAAATTTAAATAATAATTAGTACTCTCTCTGTGCTGAATTGATAAGTCATTTAGACTAACATGGTTTTTAAGAAAAATATGGGCAAGTTAGCTGAAAAAGCTTATTGAGCCACAAGCGCTCGGTTTTGTACAAGTAGTAAATAAGATTGTTCCCACGAGGACTATGGTTCTATACACCAATTGATTTAGTTTAAATTTGTTTAAGAGAATAAAAGTAGAATGATTAATAAAATAAAGAAAATAACAAGTACCTACTAAAATTCAACTAATGCTTAACAAACAATCAATATCACAAATTAGGAATTAACACTATCCACATTCCCAAGTAGGCATGCCAATTAGATAAATAGTGCTGATATAGATACTAATAGTAGCACTGATATTGATGTTGATATTTATATTGATACTCATCTTATATTAACTTATACAAATAATTTGTCCCTTAATACACATAATCAATTTTTAAGAATTTCCAATCCTTAATCGGTCCACATTACATGCAAAGTCCGATCACATCAAAAACATATAATTTGGAAGGCACAACCTATGTGTTTAGAGCTTCCATCTCACTCACCTAGATGTCGAGCTGCAGAAATCCAAATCACAGACCACCAGTAGATGGTTGGTCACCTTGAATATCAAATGAAACTGAAAACAGACATATGAGGAACTGAAAGCAAATAAATCATATCAGGTTCAAATGCGGTACTGTGACAATTCTGAAATGCATGAGTGTTTATGCAAACCCAAACCCTAAAAAATGTCGAAAATCTCATTGTGATCAAGTATCTAACGCTCTCGTCTCGAAAATCGAAATATACATAAAATTATAATTTGGTCCCTCAATTTTTGTAAAAGTACACTTTAGTCCCTATGACCTTAAAAATTATAGATCTTTCCTTAAACTTTTCAAAAATTGCAAATCACTCCTCCAAGTAGTCAGAATTTCCAAACAAGACCTCGAACTCTTAAAAATTACAAAATTGTCCTGAACTCTCAGAATTACAAATCTGACCTTAAGTTTTTCAGAATTAAAAATCTGGCCCAAGCTCCATTAAAATTTTAGTTTAGTCCTCGCAACAGAAAATTATTCAAAAATGCCATAAAATCAGTATCGATCAAAACCCAATTTTCCAAATCACCTGCATTAACTCTAATCATCCTCCTAAACATGAATTTATTATCCATTTCAACAAATAAACACAAAATCATCAAGATATCTCTCCTGCAAATTCAAATTTCTTTAATCCAAAGAATAAAACACCAAATCACAATTGTCACGACCCATTCCTGAGACCATGATCAGCGTACGAGGTGAACCTTCTATGAGAGCCTGACCCATCTCGTACAAGTCTCAAAGTAGAGAACTTCTACCCAAAATCATATTCAATTGAAATAATAAAACCAATAAAGGTTTAAACATCATTTAATAAAATAAAACATATGTAATATAAATTGCGAAAAAAAAAATCAAATTAAGAATATTTGAAATGACAGAAACAGTAACAAAAACAAAAACAATTCCCACAAAAATCTGGTGTGAAGCCTCTAACAAATCATACCAACGGGGCCTGATCAAAATGACACTGATCGCAACATCAAAATACCTCACTGAGTATTAACTGCCAAAGATCACGGTCTTCAAGAGTCATCTGCACGATGAGAATAAACAGGGACAAAGCAAGGAAAGGGGGTCAAACCCAGTGAGGAACAACACTCCAGATCGCCTCATACGTGTCTCACAATGATTATTTTAAAAACAGTTAAAAAATACCACATGCAGATATAGTCAACATATATATATACATATATATACACGCTACATACGTAATAGCGATTGGAAAACTGTTTTAAAATCGTTCGCATCCAAAGCAAACAACATGCACGAAAACCTTCAAAAACTAAACCAAAATCTTTTCAGAATAGTTTCAAAGTTTATCAAGCTAATGTGTTTTCCAAAAACAAAACATAACCTTTCCAGAAACA
>CAODLS010052182.1:0-18230 GCA_948243855.1 Flueggea neowawraea | reverse complement strand
GACGCCCTAAATCGCCTATTTAAGTGAATTTCGGCATTCATTCAAGGAGAGCCAACTTTGGGATAGAAAATACATTCTTTGGAGGCCAGATAACGTGGAGAATGAAGGAGAACATCATTGGGCATCAAGAACTAAGGGATTTCGCGAGGAATTGGAGGATCAATCATGGGTTTTCCTTCTCTCTCTAGATTTCTCTTTGATCTTGTTGTATATCTCTCTATTGTTATGAACTAATTATATTATGTACCTAGACGTGATGAACCCTAGGCAGATTATGAGATGTTGAATAGTGTTATACATTCAATTCATTTATGGATTGCGACTCAATAATGATTTATAAAGCGTAATGTTGAATTGATTGTTGCTAGCCTTTCGATTCCAATATTGTTTCGTGCATATGCAATCGAGAGATTCTGTGTATGATAGTGTTCATAATTGAGAGGAGTTGCATGCAAACCTAGAGATAGGTCGACATAAATCCTCCGGATTAGGGTCAAACCTAATAGTGAAATTCATATAACAGAGTGTTAAAGCAACGATAGGGCTTTTAATTAGGAAGAGATTCTGGTTAATCAACCTAGTCATTAGGCATTATCTAACTCAAGAGAGAGGTTAATATACCTTAGGAATTTCCACGGTCCAATTGCCTAAATAGTTGTTTGAATAACAATTCCTTATCACTTAATTCAGTCTAGGGGGATTCAGCGTCTAGGTGTCATTTTTCCATCGTTTATTCTATCATTTAATTTGAGTTTGTTCTTATTTATTTTATAGATTCAAAATCATTTATTTTGCCGGCTAGATAATAGAGGAAGGGTAAGTAGCTAATAATCGTAGTCTCTGTAGGATATGATACTCGGTACTCAATGGTCCACTTGCTATAGACGATAGGTACACTTTCCTTAGTCTTTAGGTGTAGGCCTTCGACACACCAACACAATATAAAGTACCAAAAACAAATTTCATTATGCAAGCTTTATAACAGCAGGATACGAAAAAAGTGAACTAGCTAACCACGACTATGCCTGGAGAAAAACGATTTTTTTTATGATCAACGAGACAAACAATGAAAACACCAAAGAGCTTATTATGTTTTCTAGATTAAAGATTAATTGGAAACTATATGGAATATGCAGTTGTTGTATTTCTTATCAAAATAAAATTCACATAGCTCCACTTCCTTGTCCAAAAGCTACAATGTTGTGGTGTTTTCGATTCAAATCCAGAACCCACAAATACATATATCAACCAAGGCATCAATTTCCTCTCCAAAGCTAACCCAAATCACTTGTCACAATCAGCAAACGATCATCATTTCAATAAAAAAAAACAAAAACACCAAACTTCAACTTCCTCTTCATACAATTACCACAAACAAATATGAACAAAAAAGAAGAAGGGAAGAGCAGCAACATTACCTAAAATTGACGATGATTAAGAGCATCGACCGTGATGGAGAGAGGGCTCTAAATGACGACACCGAAAGTGAGTGTCAAACGATGCAAGGCAAGAGGGAGAGATCGATTGGGTGAGGGAGATGCCAGAGAGCAGTGGTTCTGAGAGAGACAAAAGGACTCCAGAGAGACGGGACGATGAGAGAGAGAAGTCGTCGAAGAATGATGATGTGTGAAGAGAGAGGCAGAGTGAAAGAGAGGGCAAGGGAGTGTTGGACTAAAGCCCAACAACTTTGTGAACAAATGGTTGCAAAATAAGTGAACTCCACAAGCTTTGTGACCAATTGGTCACAAACAAAGTAAAGTCCAACAGCATTGTGACCAATTGGTTGTAAACTTAGTGACCAATTGGTCACAAACCATTAGGAAAATTTCACAGTAGCGTCTACAAAAAAAATTTGAAATACCGGCAAAAAGTGTTGTGACAAATTGGTCCCAAATTTACGGACCAATTGGACAGAAAATCCCAACAATAACGCCTACAATTTAACAAAGAATTTGAATTGCCGCCAAAAAAATTCAGGATTGCAACCAATTGGTCGCAATCTAGTGACCAATTGGTCAGAAACTCTTGGGAAAATTCCACATGCCAACTAAGATTTACCCAAAAAAAATTAGAAATGCTGCCAAAAGCATTGAAAATTGGAGACGGATTGGTCACTACGTTTTGCGACCAATTGGTCACTAAATTAATTTGCGACGAATTGGTCACAGAATTTGCAACCAATTGGTCACAAAACTTAATTGTGACAGATCGGCCACAAAATTTGCGACCAATTGGTTGCTAAATATGCTCCATTAAAAAGAAACTTACAATAGCAGATACATTATATTTTTTCGCATTCCAAAACAATATGTTTTGTGATGGATCATTGAAAACAATCGAGAGCCTTTTCAAAAATTGGGTGAAATTTTTAGAATTATAATATTACTAACAATTAATTGGGAGTGTGAATTTTAAAAAAATTTAAAAAATTGGAAAGAGAAATTTTAAAAAATTGCGACGAATTGGTCGCAAAACAATTTGCCACCAATTCGTCGCGAAAGGCATTTGGTGGCCAAAAATTGCGAAGAAATTTTATTTGGTCTCTAAAAACTGCGACGAAATTTTATTTGGTCGCTAAAAACTGGGACGCAATTTTATTTGGTCGCTAAAAATTGCGACTAAATTGCATTTGGTATCTAAAAATTGCGATGAAATTGCATTTGGTCGTAACGTCTGCGACGAAACTCAATTTGGTCTCGACATTTTGCGACAAAATGTCATTTCGTCTCAACTTTTGTTGCAAAAAATGTGGAGGTAATCTTCCCGCTAATTTTTGCAAAAAAATTGATTTTGTCGCAAAATTTTTGCAACGAAATTTGTAGCAAAATAGTCAACCAAGCTATTTGCGACCAATTCGTTGCAAAATTTGCGACAAAAAGAATTCGTCGCAAATTTTTTGTCGCAAAATTGAATTTTTCTAGTAGTGCACAAATGCTCTATCAATGCATTGTGAAGTGCAATATGCAACATTTTTGTCCTTGATTTCTCTGTTTTGAGTAATGAATTGTTTAAATATGATATTTTCATCTTGTACCAATTCAATTGTTGAATTTGTCACTTCCCTTGTGTCCATAATTGGTGCATAGAGATATCGTTCATCCTCGACTATCATATTATGGATGATAATGCACACTTTCATTATATCATGTATGTCATCTTTACTCCAAAAAAGTGTTGGTTCTTGCAACAATTGCAAAACAAGTTTGTAGAACTCCAAATGCACGCTCGACATGTTTTCTGCATGCCTCCTCTTTCATGGCAAAATACTTTTTCTTCGGACCTCATAGTTCGTGAATCGTTTGCACAATAGTAAACTATGTTAGTATTAATCTAGTATTTTTTTATGTAGTGTGTGAACTTGTGTTAATTTCTATTCATTTATTTTTTCATATATTTTATTCTTATGAATTAATTAAATTATTCATTCAAATTATATTTAAATTAGTTAAAAAATAAAAAATATATATTTTTACAAATTTTACAATAATTAATATTTACATTAGATAAGTGACTAACATAAAAATATATATATGAAATACAAATATAAAAAATTAAATAAATAACAGAAAAGGTGGTTTAACATGCTACGGTGTCGCCCTACAAATTGAATGGCACGCTAGCTTCTTGGTTTTTTGGCGCACAAAGTGGCGCTAGATTGGAGCATTCGTTTGCGCCAAATCCAACGTTTTCCTCTAAAAATAGAGTTTGGCTGGAGATGCTCTAACGCAAGCCAACGTGTGAACACGAAGTCATGCCATTGACCTCGTTGAAAAAAAAACAGAAAGATCACATTGGACTCCACTACGTCACGCAACCATACATATCTCCACGTCGGACTGACCTCAGATTCAGATCAACGGATTAGAAAGAAATCCACCCGACACGTGGCAAAAGAAAGACTCATAATTCTTCCAAGTCTTCCACTCACTTTCTTCTTCATAAACCACATCACGAAACTGAATTCTCCACTTCTTCCTCCTCACACCAGACCAAAGAGAAAACGAAAGAATCAATGGGCAAAGAAACCCAGAACCAAGAACCATCCGGTTTCAAGCTTGTTGGCTATTCCAATTTCGTCCGAACCAACCCCAGCTCCGACAGCTTTAAGGTTAAACGGTTCCACCACGTCGAGTTCTGGTGCACGGACGCCGCCAATGCAGCGCGTCGTTTCGCCTGGGGACTTGGCATGCCGATTGTAGCCAAATCCGATCTCTCCACCGGCAACGCCACGCATGCTTCCTACCTTCTCCGCTCCGGCGACCTCAACTTTCTCTTTACTGCTCCTTACTCTCCCTCCATCGCCTCCATCGATAATCTCTCCACCTACGCCACCGCTTCTATCCCTAGCTTCGATCACGACGCTTGTCACGCCTTCTCCGCCAAACTCGGCCTCGCTGTTCGTGCGGTCGCCATCGAAGTGGAGGATGCCAAGGAGGCATTCAACACCAGTGTCGCTCATGGGGCCAAACCCTCGGCGGAACCCGTTCTCCTCGATGATTTTTTCTGTACTCGCCGAAGTGCATCTTTACGGCGACGTCGTTTTGCGATACGTCATTGTTAAAAACAACAGCAACGACAATCCTAACATTTTCTTGCCGAAATTCGAGAAAGTCGAGGAACGGCGTCGTTGCTGGAATTGGATTACGGGATTCGGCGTTTAGACCACGCGGTGAGAAATGTTCCGGAACTGGGCCCCGCCGTGGCGTACGTGAAGGAATTTACGGGGTTCCATGAGTTCACGGCGGAGGACGTAGGGGCGACGGAGAGTGGTTTGAATTCAATGGTGTTGGCGAATAATGAGGAAATGGTGTTGCTTCCAATGAATGAACCAGTGTTTGGAACGAAGCAAAAAAGTCAGATACAGACTTATTTGGAGCACAATGAAGGGGCAGGACCGCAGCATTTGGCGCTGGTGAGCGAGGATATATTCCGGACGCTGAGGGAGATGAGGAAGATAGTGATGTTGGCGGGTTCGAATTCATGCCCTCTCCGCCACCCACTTATTATAAGAATTTGAAGAATCGTGCTGGGGATGTTTTGACTAATGAGCAGATTAACGAGTGTGAGGAGTTAGGAATTTTGGTCGATAGAGATGATCAGGGGACGTTGCTCCAGATTTTCACTAAGCCTGTTGGTGATAGGTATGAAGTGCTTTTCATTTTTCACTTTATTTACCATTATTTGATCTTGATGATTATAATGTGATTGTAAGTAATTAGATTGTTCATGTTATATGCTCCCAGCGAGAATCGAACCCATGACCCCTTGGTATAAGTTATTGGATTGTTGTTTTGTATGAGTTGCTGGATTGTTGTTTTGTTGGTGATGAGTAAGGAAGCGGTTCAATTGCAAATATTTAAAGTTCGGCTATTATTATGATTCATGAATTACTTGTTTGACAATTTTTGGTGTTGTTTGATGGACTGAAATTCTTGGACATTTTGTGTTTATAAAGCTCTGTTAATGTCCTTGGTTGTTTTCTAAATGATGAGAACTAAAAAATTTATTGCGTTGATCTCTCTAAAAAATTTGAAGACCCTTCTTTTATAATACATGTTTCCCCCCTTCATTGTATGTGAATTGTGAAGTCAATCATCGATTGTTATCTAAATGTGTTGTATTTGCGGTTGATAGACAGGGGATGGCTAGATAAGGTGATAAATCAATCTACAATTGCATATTTCTTGTTTAACGTTAGCTGAAGGCCTATCCTGAGATTTTCTTGAGTCAGTTGAAACGGGAAGTCATGGTGCTGAATGCTCAATATCCTGAAGGAGGGGAAAAAGCGCTCATTGCCAACTTTGTTTCAACTTGAATTCCTAATGCAAGCTTTTTCATATTACGACTTTAAATAGGAAGCAAACCATGATGGAATTAATTGATTAACCAGACGAGGTATGGTATAGTAAGGGGAGGTATGGTTTATTAAAATATTTAAACATAACCGTGTTTGGGGCCATTGTATGGTTAAGGATGGTTTAATAATTGAGGAAATTACACGGTCTGTTTCTTTTGACATTTGAATTTCAGTAATAGAAGTCATTTATTAATATCTACATTATACCAGCCACACTTATAATTTCACTAATCTAACAATATTTATACCTTTTTTTTAGTTTCTCTCTCCTCACAACCCCTGTCTCTCGTCTAACTTCTCTCTCTCTCTCTCTCTCTCTCTTGACTCACTTCTCATTTCTCTTCCTCTTCCGCCTTTGTCAACATTGACACCACTGCCATCCTCTTCTTGTCCTCCTCTCTCTTCCTCTCTCCTTCTCCCCTTTCCTCCCTCCCTCCCTCCTCTCTATCTGCTGTTGTGATTTGAATTTGTGATATCCATCGTCACGACAATTAGGCCAACTGTTGCAACAACTTGGCCATTCTTCACCTTTGCGACAAAGATCTCTACTGTTGCAATAAGTCTAGAAGATTTGCGAGCTTAATGTAAGTGAGAGAGAGAAAGAGAATAGTGGTGCGATGGTGAAGTAGTGTGAGAGAGAGAGCAAGAGCGAAGGAGACCAATGACGATAGAGAGCAAGAGAGAGAGGCGACGGCTAGGGTTTCAAAACCCTAGCTACAGTCCTATGCAGATGTTACCTTTTTGAACTTATTTTCTAGTCCCTAACATATTTAATAATTATAGAATGAGCCCCTCAACTAATAATTTTTATTTAATTATTTAAAAAAACAAGTTTTAAATTTGAAATTGAATGGAACCAAATTAAATCAACCAAACAGTAATTAGTGGGAGAAGTGAGGTAAAGTTTTGGTGTAGTAATAGTATAGTCGAACACACCTCCTGAGGGTGATAAGAGGAGGTATTTTCAGAGGATGGGAGCTGAGGAAGAGTGAGGTTCAGGAGCAGTTAAGCATTCAAAGTTTAAGATTGTATCTTGTGATGATCCTTATTCCCATATTTTCTCCTTCAAGACTTGGTCTTGGGATCGTTTCTATAGCACATTTATTCTCTATGGAGGGGGCAGAACTTCTAGACCTTAAACTCACTGTTCCCGAACTTCATTCGTGAGCTTTAGTACTGAGCTTTATGGGCTTCAAGCCCATGCTACATCATTAATAATTGAGAAAATTGTAAAGAAAGTCACATTTATAAACTTAATCTAACAACATCCATCAAAGTATTGCTAATGCAATACTAAATTTTTTATATTCTAACTATGCCCATTTAGATAAATAACTGCCAATTTCGAATTAATATATTTCTTATATTTTCTCAACTTTCTTTTTGTAACTAATTATCTAAAAAGTAACTCCCAATTTTAGATTGTCTATATTTTCAATATTTTCTCCACTTTTTTGGTCACTAATTATCCGATTTCACATTTGCATGTAAGTTGTAATCATTTTTTTTAACATTGTCAATTTAGTTTATAGAATTTCAATTATGTTTTAGTAAAGTTTCGTGAATTTGTTTATAATTTCAAATCGAACAGATGATTCAGGTTTATTTTTTGTCCATTAGTTTATATGACATTTCGTTGAAGTTTCAATCAAGTTTCAGAATAGTTTCAACGCAATCTCATGCACTTTTGACAAAATAAATGACTTAATTATTTTAAGTTTCAATCAAAGATCTACGAACTTTATTTTTTATATTAAATATTTCATTTTTTTCAAAACAAGCAGTATAGTTTTCATCAAGTTTCGTATAGTTTCAATTGTGTTTCAATATTAATTCATTGAAAAAAATGCATTGACATGACAAAATAATGTAAAAGAATTAATAAAAAAGAAACAACACGGATGTGAAAACTATATTGTTTAATAGTATTGTTACCAAACCAGCTTGCATGAACTCCTACTATTAAATAGTTTCAACCGAGTTTTAATAGTGTTTCAATCTAGAAAAAGTGCATCATCATGTCAAAACTAATAAAAATAGCGAATACAAAAACGAAATTAAACAGAAATTAGACATTTGTGGCACATCAAAAAACTAGCTGAAATTAAGAACTGAAATAATCTTGAATCGTTGCTCTTGAGCGATCTATTTCAAGTCCTCCGACCTATCATATACAAATTCCATAGCCAATCCGCCACGACTTCATCGTCATATTCGTCAAATTTAAGTTTAAACCTGTCGAATCTTTGCAAGAAGTTCCAATCATGACTGAAGAAAAAACTGGTGATGGCTTCATTGACTGGTGACGGCAACAACACGGTGGTGCAACCATTGAGATTTTGAGCAGATACCACAAATGGAGAGGAAAAGAGGGTGGATTTTGCTTCTCTGAAAATCGTGGAGATATTTATTTGACTTTGATTTTCAGAAATGAGAAACCCACCATATTTAAAATGCTAATTAATATTTGATGGTGTTTCCTATTTTGTAGGTTAGTCCCTCTTTTTGTGGAGAAGTTGTCGCGCAAGTAGTTGATGTGAATGGATAGTTTCAGAATTAACATCAAAAGTTTTTTGTCATATTTGTATTATATTTTAAAATGGCTATATATAAAATATATTTCAATGTATATATATATATGTAAAAAACCCCTTAATAATTCATGTGATGTAGTCTTGTAGTATAATTCGTATGGTGTATTCATTTTTTGCTATTAATAATGGATGGTGCAGTCATTTCCAATTGATGTGGTCATGTAATAGTCATTCCCCATTATATAATTAAGATTGGATTCGAGCCGAGCTTTAGAGTGTTCAAGCTCGGCTCGTCTAAAATCTTTCGAGTTCGAGTTTGAACTCGAGCTATCTCTCGATTTCAAAATCATGTTCAAGTTCGGCTCGTCACAAGGCTCATAAGCTCACGAGCTTATTCGCGAACTTTTCGAGCTCAGTTCAACAAAGACTCAAATAAATTCATAGACAAAATTTGTTAGTTCAGCTTTGTAAACAACTCTAAAAATAATATAATCAAATTTAGGTTAGTTCAATAAAATCATGTCGAACATGTAATTGAACAAAAAACTATTAGAAATTTCAATTTGTTTCACAAGTTCAATTTAATATTAGATCATCTTATGCAAGCATGCTCGTACTTTTATAGACACTATCAATTAGTGTAAGTTTGAACTTTTATTGATGTGACTCAAATATTAAATACTATTTCAAATAGTAACATATTTTTTTATAATTTAGTTTAACACACACACATATATATATACACACACACATATATATATATAGACAAGCCTATAAACGAGCTTGTTCACGAGCCTACAAACGAGCTTGTTCACGAGCGTACAAAAGAGTTTGTTGGCGAGCTTTTGAGTTAAGCTTTTGGGTGTTCAAACTCGACTTTTTTTTTTATCAAAACGAACTTAAAATTTTGTTCAAACTCGGTTCATTTATTATCGAGCCGATCTGTGAATGAGCTTTTATCGAGCCAAGCTTCAAGTCGCTCGCGAGCAGCTCGACTCATTTCCACCCCTATAAATAATATAGCCATAGTCATCACTCTCTTCATCTATAAAAGAAGTTGAGCTTCCAATTGTAAAGCATCTAGAGAAAAACCTAGCCTTTCTCTCTTCATAGAACTTTCAAATAAAATTTTAATCTCAACTTTTTATTTTATTATTTCAGTTTTGAAGCTTTGACAACCCCACAACAACAAAACCTCTAAAACATTGAAAGTAACCATCTTCCAAGACAACAAAACAAAACCCATGAAAAATTAACATAATTGTCCTAAAAACTAACGCGGAAATAGATCAAATGCACGATGTATCATCTTTTACACAGCGACATTCAATCTTGCTGATAAGAGCGACGTGAGGGAGAGCCACGAAGGCGGGAAGAAATCAAAGGATTCGGTATTGGTATTTCATATCCAGTAGCACAATTGTTTCTCATCATTCATGTCATTCCTCTCATCACCTCATGTCATTTTTTATGTTGAGAAAATGTATTTTTGATGTTGAGAAACTGTTTATGGGTGGTGCGCTTGTGTTTGTTTGAAGTGATTTAGAATGGTGAGTTTGTGTTTTGCATGGGTGGCCATATCCTTATAAATCCTTACCCCATCAACCCATTCTTGAGTTTCCTCATTATGCACATGATCAATTTTCTTTTTTGCATATAAAAGCAACATGGACATGAAACTAAACACATAATCACACACATATTATCAAATATTTTTCACACAACGAATCAAAAATCACGATTTAAATGGAAATTCGTGACAAGAAGTTAAAATTCATGTTAGCAGAAATAGAAGCCTATTCAGACGCCTTTTGTAACTCAACTTTGAAAGAAAACTCACTGCCGATTCAAAGACAGTCCTAAGAAACATGCTACAACTGAATAAGGTAGCTAGAAATGAATGATCACACAAATTAGTAAACCAGCAATGGCTCCAAGAGTTTTGTCAAAAATCTGGTTTTACCATAACTCATATCCGACTCTGAACTCAGAAGCAATCTGCATTGATTTTCGAGCACATAAGAGCATCGTCGAAACACATATGACATCCAGCCGTTGCGGGATTCCCCTTTCAGCTCTCAGTGTCAAACATCTTCAAGGCCAACTTTAAACTTAGCTATGAAGAACCTAATTGTGTCAAGTGGAGACAATGAATCAAACCTCTGAACAAATTCTTCCTCACCAGGTCTTAGCCATTCCCTGTGAAAACAACTCAGAACCTTTTAGTAGTCATTCATGAAAATAATTTATCATATAGTCAAAAAATAATAATTTATCAATGTATAATTCCCATGCGCCAGCCCAAAAATATCTCATTAGTTTGAATTTTAAAAGAACAATTCATATGTGTTGGCAAACTTAAGTTGTCCAAACTATCCTTGAACATGAATTATGTCATGTAAAATGCTAATAAATATAGTAATTGAATTCAGTATACATATTTTTGCTTAGATCCAACAAATCGAGGTGTTTGCTTTTGTATTATATATTTAATTATTTTCTCATTGCATGTAAGAGGGTATTTATAAATTGCTTAAAAATTATCTTAATAGAATTACATCGAACTGAATATGGACTTAATTAACATATTATAACAAGAAAATAATAAGTATGGTGCAATAAGAAACATATAATTTATGTTAAAAATAATCAAATGAATAAAGAAAATTATGTTTCTGTAATGCAAAAAAATAAATTTATGTTTTTACTATTTACACTGACTAAATACAATTTTTTTCGTTTATTATCGAAAAATAAAGTATTATAATTAAATATAATTACTGCAGTATTTTGTAGAATAGTTTTTTCATTCAAATTTTAATTAAAAGATGATTTATTAATGCATTAACCGAATCTAGAAACAAAAACTACCCAATTTTATAAGAATATATATGAACAACATGAGCCAGCAGTTCTATCTTCAGTTCAAAATTTCAGAATTCTGCAAGATTTTTCAGAAATAACTACAAAATGAAATTTATATAACAAGAAATGTAAGTTAGGATCTACACAGTGAATGGCATGTTGACTACTTTTAAAAATTATATATTTTCAATAATCCAGTTTATTTTATATGCATAATTCAGAAATAGCAAAGTAGAAAAGAAAGCATAGCTCAGTTTATTATTCAGGAAACGGGCCATGACATAAGTGGAGCCCCAAGAATGTTCAAAGAAACTTGTGTTGCACAAATGCACCCAACTGATAGCCATATATGTTTCATGTCCATGCTCAACAAATTTTACATTAACACGCTTTAGACACAGAATCTATAGTCCCGAATAAGAACAACAAAAAGTTTGACTGCAGACATACATGCCAACTGTGATAAAAACAAGTGCCAAAACTGTGGTGATACTTGCCAACAGTATGAAGTAATAACAATAATTGATGAGAAAAGTAATGGGGACAAGTTGACAACTTCATTGAATCTAGCTCTTGGGGAGGGTTTCTTTTGAGTATGAACTTTTAGTTGTGTCATGGTAGAATTAAAGATCTAGAGTGTGCACACTATTTTTATTTCCAAAAAAGAAAAAATTATGTATTTGTTCTTGTCAATCCTAATTGGAATTTGAATTACAAGGATGTATTACTTGATCAGTTTATTTGGGTCAATTTCTGTAATTTAAATGTTTTAAAGTAAATTGGTAATTGTGAAACCATTCTTTATTTTCACCCGTATATAAAGGATACATTTTTTTCTGGAACAAATCCCTTCTTATCATGGCCTAGTTTTTTAAGATTGTTTGCCTCCATGTGCTGATGTCATGTCATGCAAAATAGGAAGAGAGAGTAACAATCTGGAAGCTAGACTTAAGAGGATAGCAGTACTTACTCAATGTATCCATCAGGAAATTCACAAGTACCCACAAGGCCAGGTCCTCCCATCTTTGGATCCTGAAATGAAGACAGAACAGCATTCTCAATTATATGAACTATCTACATCACAACACTGCATGAACAGATTGTTTGCAGAATTATACATGCTATTATTTACTCCCTCCGTCCCAATTTGGCAGGCACAATTTCTATTTTAGATATCCCAAAACATAGACACACTTTCCTTTTTTGTTACATTTACTATTAACAAAGTTACAAGTTTGCCCTTGTTTAATTTTTCTTTTAACTAATTCATTAATTCAAATGCAATTAGTCAAAGAACATAAATGAAAAATCGTATAGAATTAAATGATTTTAACTACTAAAACTACTATTTTTTAATTCCCGTGAAAAGTAGTTAGTGCCTATCAAATTGGGACGGAGGGAGTATTCAACAATAGTGAGAGGGCATGAATCTCATTTGTTCATGCAGAGATATTTATAGCTTTCCATTACAAAATCATTCAGAAGTTTGATAACTCATATTCATGTAAAAGCAATGATAAACTCATATCTCGTCTTACCAAGCATATGATAGTTTGACTACAATTTACAGCCAGTCATCTTTCTTCTGTCACCATTGAAGCTTTAGCAGCAAAATGTGAAGAATGTATCTAGTATCTAACCTGTGGTGCTAAAGAGAGGAACTTGTACGTATCCAAGGCATATCGCACCAAGGCTTCATTCTCGCTAGGGTTTATTGTACACCTACAAAGATGTCAACATAAACAGCTTTCAGCCTTCGTTGCAGTGGAGAAGAGACATAGCAGCATTTACCAATGTGTTGCTAAAATACTCTGGAACTTATGGCAGCTAAGCTTGATAGACACGACTAAACATAGTTTACAATGTAGCTTGTGCACTTCCCAAATAGAAAATTACAATTATGTTAATGCAGCCAAATACATTGAAGTACAATCAAACCAAAATTTGCAGTTTTAAGGGGCAATATTTAATGTTTCCAGCCACTGATTGCATCCACTGCACTCAATGGCAACCAGACAAACAACATAAGAGACCAGTCCTTAACCATGAAATTGATGTCAGCTTGACCCAGACAAGTATTATGAAGGGATTGTTACACAAAACATACATAAAACTGAAAAAAAATTACAGACACCCCCAGACTTAACTTTTTTTTTTTTTCCAAAATGTAACATTTGGGTGTATTCATTGGGTATCCAAAGCAACTACAAAAAAAGGTGTTATTTTTCATAAACATATCCAGGACATATCCGTAGCGTAGACAAAGAGGTATTTTGGAAAAATAAACCTCACGTCTAAAATTTGGAAATAAAATGATGGTGCTGGTGTATTTTTGTAAGATAAAACATTAGACTTATATTGTAATTTCCCCATTTAAATTAGAACATGTTGTAATTAACTTTTTCTATGTTCATGTGTGTGTATACGGAAAAGTGAAAAAGTTATGCATACTCACGTTGAATACACAATAACACCGCCAGAGCGAACAAGCTTGATAGCCCGATCAAACATTCTCCTCTGATACTTTGCATGGTTCCTCAAGGATTCTACTGTTTCCTGGACAAAAAAAAAAGGAAACCATAAGAAAAGGAATAAATCAGTTAAAATATCCATTCATTGCATAAAATAATTAACACAAATAATAATGAACATAATGTCAAAACCAGTCTTCTAAAGCAAATATAAATCTCAGAGAAAGAAAAAAAAGCAATTCCCTCCCTGCCAACATCCTTCACCAAATCCAAAAGCAACGCCGAGTAAAAAGAAGACCTCCATCAACTAAAGAACTGCATGCGATTTGTTTCGGTTTTACCATTCACTACCCAAAGCAACACTCAAGATAGTTTGATACTGATAAGATGTTGAAACAGTGGTTAGTATGCTACCCTAGGTGATTCCTTCGTGCCCTAATCCCTGAAGTTGCTGTTGCTTATTAGTTTCACATAAAAAGTACTATATTTTGATGGTGGTTTGCTGATTATAGAGTGTAAATGAGATGCTGAGACTGCATTTCCTTATTTTGCAATAGAAATTTCATTATTTTCATAGTTTATTTGCAAAAAATTTATTCAGGACAAACCTTTTTTTTTACAATTAGACAACATTTGAGGAAAATGGGGACCAATACCACTTTCTTCTTAACACCATATTCTTAAGCCTGAGTCCTCTCCTACTTAATAAGACAATTGAGCAACCTGAGTCTATCCATTTACCATCCTCACGAACATTGCCTCTTCCTTGCATTTGGATACCAAAGCAAGTGAGAAAAAGAATACTATTGATAATCAATTCTCATAAGTTTACATGAGAAAAAATAACAGAGCTCCCTATTGAATGAGAACAATCATTAGACTCTTATCTCTAGAAATAAGGCTCCTATCCCTCCTTAAACGGAATGCCTAATGTTAAATATGCCCATCACAATGAGAAAAGAAACCAAAGGATGCACTGCAATCTTTATACCTAATATCCCATTTCATGCCCTTGAAAAGATTTTCTCCATCTCACACTAAAAACAGTGTCAATTAATGCAACCTTAGATGCTTTATGATGTGAAAATTGGAAGAATACTATGAATTCAATTATGCAGGTCCTAATGAATAATGTAACTTGGAAGACTATGGATCTATCCTAGATAGTGGGATGTAAGTAGGTATTCACAATTGTTAAATTAGGCATAACTCACTCCCAAAAGGCACCTTGTGGAAGGAAGGTTGTCACTTGATTATAAAGTCTAGAGACCAACTCTACCTAGGCAATGTGGGATACTTGACACACTCCCCACAACCCGAACCGGGTTTAACTGAACAAATGGGCATAAAGCAACATATGGCAGGGCACCGCCCAACCATTACACTAGAGGTGGCTCTGATACCATGTTAAATTGTGCCTAACTCACTCCCAAAAGGCACCTTGTGGGAAGAGGGTTGTTACTTGATTATAAAGTCTAGAGACCAACTCTACCTAGGCAATGTGAGATACTTGACAACAATCGAGTATCGTAAGGATGCAACACTCGAAAGAACGAAAGCTAAACTGGCGGCTAATAGATACACACTGTTTTGATGACATCATAGTGACAAAAAATGATGAAAAAAGAAAGGTAGAACTTGAGAAGGCATTTCGCCATAGAAATTGAGAACAAGGAATTAGGGAATTTGAAATATAATCTGGTTCTGAAGTGCCAAGATCAAGACTGGAAGTTTATTATATCCAAAATAATCCTAAAAATATACATGGCAAAACAAACAGAGACATGGCCATAGACAATGTTGTATATCAAGGATAGGTTAGCAAACTAATACACCCATCCCACAGATAGCCATATGCTGTCTATGCAATTAGCATGGTAAGCCTATTCTTCCATAACCCAAAGGAACTCCACATACAATCGGTCTACAACATACTAAACTATCTCGAAAGAACTTCAAGAAGGAATTTTACTCGAAAAAGGAGACAACTCACTGTGGAAGCCTGTGATAATGCAAACTAGCAAGTTCAGTGGTTGACAGAAGACCACAATAGGATGTTAAATTTCCTACGGAGGAAGGTTAGTTACTTGAGAAGCAAAATGCAATAGCAAGATCAAGCGCAGAATCAGAAGTTTATGCAATGGCACAGGCAGTATTGTAAGCAACTATAGTTGAAGAACATTTTGGAACATAATACAATCAAACGACACAACCGTGAGTCCTCTAAAGCTGACAAGAGACCCGCAAAAGCATTGCACACCGGGAACACGACTGAACAGAACACACTGAATTTGATCGATACTTCATTAGATAAAAGCTTAACAGTTGTCTAATTCGTACAGCATATGTACAGAATGAATCACAACTGACAGATGCCTCAACCAAGGGACTCCATTGTCCACTTTTTGATTAAAATTTGACCAAGCTACAAATGAAGAATGTATATTCACCAGCTTGAGAGGACATGTCGCAAATTAAACAAACTATGCTTTAATTTCTGTTTTCTCTGTAATCTGCATATAAAAGCTTACCTTAGTGAGAAGAGTCGTCATTTCTATCATTGAGTAGATGACACTTGACTGTGTTGGAGATTGAAGACTCGGCAAGATCTTCAGGTTCAGTTGCTCGGTAGACAGATTTGAGAGCGTCCAACTTAAAAGTTTTTATGCAAGTCAAACTCAGTTCAGCAGCCAATTTCTGGATTTGCCGCACCTAAAGAGAAGCAATGGAATAAGGGAGAACAACTCAAACTAAAGGTAAAGTATTATTCATGCTAAATGTTGCTGTATCAGATGAACAAAAATTATGTAATTTCATGGACTGTTAATTGTAAGGTAGAAGCTTTTTTCCTGCTGCCTCCCAAGAAGGAACCTTCCCAACCCCCAATGCCACTTCAGTTTCTTCCTCTCAAAATCAACACCACCTCCATCACTGACCACCGCACCACTTATTGTCAATGTCAGGTTCTGCCCAGTCAAAACAATAGCAGCAGCAGCTCGTTCTTCCTGCTACATCCTGCACTCTCTCTCTCTCTCTCTCTCTCTCTCTCTCTCTCCCTCAACAATAGCAGCAGCAGCTCGTTCTTCCTGCTACATCCTGCACTCTCTCTCTCTCTCTCCCCTCTCTCTCTCTCTCTCTCTCTCTCTCTCTCTCTCACACACACACACACACACACACACATGTGCACACTCTTGAACCTTCAAATTGGCAGTTAGAATGATTAAATTTGCTACGATTAAAAAAAGTTGAAATGACAGCTTTACTTGAAGCAAGAAACTATGCATAATAAATATTATCAAATTCATTGAGCAAAATATATACCTTATTATGAGATCTATCAACCGCAACAACCTCTCCCTCATCCTTCATAATTAGTGCAATTGCAGTAGTCTAGCCTCCTGGTGCAGCACACATGTCTAATATACGTTGACCTTTCTGAGGATCTAAGACATGAAAAATTCAAAGTGTCAACCCTGTCAACTCGGCTCAGATGATCCCAAGATGATTGCAAGATACAATTTACCATGATTCAATTTGCAGGAGAAGAAACAAATATAATGGCTACAAAAATTATCAATAGGATGTCACAAATAAGATACCATGAGTGGCCTTCTTCATGGAAGCACCTTTGCAGAAATATCACTAAAGTCAATTAAAAAGTTTTACCTTTCTTCAGTTCAGTTGAATTATTTAGTTTTTATGGAACACCACACAAACCAAAGCTTGCTGTAATAATTAGTTTGTAAAATAGTTGGCCTATACATGGTTAATTTTGAATTGTATATGGATTCTATTCTGACCAAATGGAGGAAGTCTTTCTACTAATCCCAATGATCCTCCAAATCAACCATAAAATTCTCCTACTAATCCCAACAACCCTCCAAATTACCATAAAATACTCCAAGAGCTAAAGAACTATTAACCTATTCAAGTAAGAAACAATCAAAAGAAGTAAAGAAAGTTAAACCCTTACAGTTTCAATAGTCCAATTCCGTATCAAGTTCATAAAACAAGAATTTAAATGATCCTATTGCACTTAGAAAAGGAATCAAATCATGCACAAATCATCTAATCTCCACATTAATTGGCTATTACCACCTTTCCAAACATATGAAAACAAATGTGGCCAACATATCTGGAGTAGAAAATCCAAAAATGATGGCTAAAGCAATGAAGAAACCAGAATGGAAGGCAGCTTTCATATCAGAAATTCATACTTCCAAAATTGGAAACACTAGTATGTAATATGGCTGTCACCAATGGCTATTGCATATAGCTATATAAACAGCCATTCTGTAACCAAAAAATTAAAGATATGACAATTACTCTCCATAGTAGTGTTTGCAATTCACGTTCCTTTCATTATCTTTTATAGTGTATGTTTAAGCCAACTAAATGCAGTAAGAAGTAATACATTAGCAAAATAGAGTTTTGGTGTAACTAGGTGAGGACAGAGATGAGTTATTCGAGAACTACCAAGAGCATGAGCTGTCACGATGCTTG
>CAODLS010051961.1:0-10269 GCA_948243855.1 Flueggea neowawraea | reverse complement strand
CAAAGAATTGGAAAAGGGGTATTGTGACTCCTTAAACAAAGTAATTGGGAGCAAGGTAACTTATGGCTAGAGACCGTTCGAAAGATGACGTCAACATGCCAAAACTCGACGCCTTAGCCTTTGGTGTTCTAGGAAGCTGAGCAGATTAAGTGAAGAATGGTTGTTGGTGGAAAATTACTATTAAGTTTGTATTATGAAATTGGACTTTTGATTTGGCATTGTCATATGTGGCAAGTGTATTGCCTCCTATTTTTTGTATGCTTAATTTTCCTATGATGAGGGAAGTGGGCAAAGCTAATTGGAATAACTCTCTCTCTTTCTCTCTCTATTAACGTGAGAGGAAATGATCTCCCATAGTACTTAGTGGCAGAGGGAGGTGTTGGTCGGCCCCACCGAAGGTCCGCCGTACCCTTACACTCTTTCGCCCTGCCCCTCAACCCCGATCTTCAACTACATAAGGGTAGCACCTTCTATTTTTTTAACCAGGGCGAAACAACGTCGTTTCACCTTGGTTTAAAAATAAATAAATAAATATGACCTAACAAACGACATGTTGTTCATATGCTAAAGCCAAATTTGAAAAACAAAAAGGTAAAGGGGGCTATTACATTCTTCCAAAATGTAGCAGGAGTAACTTCCCACCACAACTGGACAAGAAGACCACGCCAGTCCTCTTCTTCCAGCTGTCGCCACTAGCCAGCCACTATTCGGACACCCTGCCATCGATAGTCTCCGTTCGTCCACCGGTATCGCTATACGCTGGTAAGTCATCGCTCATTTCCACTCCTTTTTTCTTCTAGTTTCAGTTAGTTAGGGTTTGATATTTGTTAGGTTTTCAAATTGAATTAGTTGAAAATTGTTGAGACTTAGTCACTTAGGGTTCGTGAATTGTGATTTGTGAGTGAGATTGAGAGGGAAAAGAAAGAGAAACCCTATTCGGCATCCACCATTGCTCACCTATCACCACCTTCCATCTGTCAGTCATCATTCTGTTGTCATCCCCACCTCTGCCAAATTCTGGCTCCACCACTGATAGTTCTCGTACCAACATTGCAAGTGCATGCACGTGCAAAAGTATATATTGTATCGTGAACCCTCAATATGTGCTAAACAAAATGATTATATTAATAGAGTAATCAAAACATGATGTTTCCACAAGATAAGTGATGCCTAAGTGCATGCATTGACTTATAGGGTAATAAACTTGTCGCCAGTGGTAGAGCCAAGATTCTGATCAAGCGGGGGCCAAATCTTGACTACGCCTACTCTCGGAGGCAAGTAAACACCATTCTATCATTATTATTATTATTATTAAACACCATTTTGATTATTGACCTCCAACAATTTTCAATTTGCAGTTTATATGATCACCAAGTAATAAATTAGGCCCAATGAAAATGTTTCTGGTTTTAGGCCCATTAAATCACATGGCTTGTTCTTCTTGTTGTCTCACTCTCTCTTTCCTCTCTTATCCTCCTCTTTCTCTCCGTATCATTCCTCACCACGATCTCTTTCTCTTGCCCATCACTCTCTCTCTAACTAATCTCTACACCACCTCCACAACAGAAACTAACAGCAGCGCCAACAACTCCCTTCTTCATCTTTCTTTCTCGTCTGTTTTTAGCCCCTGTTTCCGTCGAAGATCAGCCCCTGAAATTCAATGGCAGCCACCACCACAGAGGCGAAGCTCAGGCGGAAGCAGGTGCTCCAGCACCTGCTTGTCCACATGTAGCTCCGCCCTTGCCCATGGCCCTCCTCCTGTGCCAGTGGGTGCCCAGGCACCCACTTGCCCCTTAGTGGCTCCGCCACTGATTGAAGCACAGGTAAAGCAAGAAAAGAAAAGACTGCTCTAGATAAGGAAATAACACGAATAGATTAATTAGAGAAGCGCGACGCATAGAACATGCAATCAGGAACCCGTTAGAGAAAGCCTAACCCGGAAGATTAATACAAAACACAAACGAAGAGGCTACCATACGACACAACCTATAAACGGAGGATAAAAGATACGATCGAGACTCACGTTTAGGAGAGCGAGACATTGTTGCTAATAATATAATTGCTCTGTGCACTCCGGAATCAGCTAATGTTTCATTAACCTGCAATGAATTAAAACATAATCAATGCTCACAGATTCATTAAAAAATAATGAACTAAGAAAAAGGAAGAAAGAAGAAAGAGACGCTGATTACGGTGTCTAGCTTCTTGATGTACCTAGAACAACCAATATAATAATGAGAACGACTTGGTTCCAAATGGCTTAAAGCGACACAATAGATTGAAGAAATGCAAGAGAGACACAGTACGAGAAGGGTTTTGGTTTGAAGTAGCGCTCGACTCGGTTTTATGGCTTCTTGGACTTGATCGAAGAGTTTGGTATTACGCAAACGTAGCACATTTATCCGTCAAATTGTGCTTAGTTGAGCATTTTATTTTGAATTGTGACCCTACACTAGTATTAAACAATGCCAGGTAAGCTTGTATACTTTATGATCCTTAAATGTTCTCATCTTGCTTTTGCGGAAACAAAACCCTAACTATCCAATTGTTGCACAGCTGAAGGATTGGAGGAATCAAATTGTTTGCGTTCCTCTCTCGCAATCAAATGGGCCACCGGTTGAAAAATGTTTCGGAGGGTGAGACAAACACAGTGGTGCCTTTGGTTTGACAACCCAACAATCAAATCTTTCGGAAGGTGCAAAAACCACTCTCTCTTTCTCCTCTCTCTCCATTTTCAAATGATTTTCTGTACAAAACCCGAGCTCATTCCAGATTTTATTTATACTTTCTCCTCCAATTACCGTTTTAACCATTTTCAACTTGTGACCAGCTCTATATTTCATCCAACTTATTTTGCCGTTCCACATGTAACACTATACTTCTCGGAATTGTTCTCAAGTTGGAGTCGTTTAATAATTAGTTGAAGAGTTTGTTACATTGCTGCTGATCGAGTACTTAATTAGCTGAGTTGTTCTTCTATTCAGCCACTTCTGAGCACAAATTACAAGCATATTCAGATGCTGACTGGGGCATCTGCCAAGATTGACGATGGTGTTACTGGTTTTTGTATATTCTTTTGTAGTTCATTTATCTCATGGAAAGCAAAAAAGCAAAACATAGTATCCAGATCTTCTCTTGAGGCTAAATATCGAGTTTTGGCATCCATCTGTTGTGAAATACAATTGATATTATATCTACTGCAAGATTTGCATCAATCACACAACGATCATGTTGTTGTCTTCCTTGATAATCAGTCTTCAATATATATCGCTCAAAATCCAGTTTTTCATGAGCGAACTTAGCGTATTGAGATAGATTGTCACTTTGTTCGAGAGAAGCTTCAAGAGGGAATTGTTACATTGCTTCCGGTACAAAGTTTATATCAACTTGCAGATTGCTTCACTAAACCATTAACTCCAGCTTTGTTTCAATCAAATATTTCCAAGCTGAAACTTCTCAATATATACGTTCAGCTTGAGGGAGGGTCTCGAAATTGTTCTTAAGTTGGAGTCGGTTAATTAGTTGAGGAGTTTGTTTCATTAGTGCTGAGTCAGCAGAGGTAGGTAGCTGAGTTTTGCTTCCATCTATATAAAGAAGCTTGTATAATCATTATAATTAATGACAATTACTTCCACATTTCTGAATCTTATCAATACTTCCGCTCCAAACCCTATAATAATATTGGAAATAACCAATTTGTTACTATTTAATTACTTTTGTTTCTATTTATTCATTACTAGTACTTATAATTTATTCTTTAAGATTTTTGGTAGTGTTACATCTTTATAGAGCAATGTTGTGGGATGTCACAAAAGTTAGAATGAATTTACAAAGAGAAAATACTAAAGTTTTTTCTCAATGAAAAAATAATCATTATTGGTATAAATTAAAAGATTGGTTAAGTAATTGAAAAGACTTATTGAGACTATTGTTATAGCTATAATTATCATTAAGCTTACAGTACATGACATACACACTCTTCAACGGGTAGGGTGATGTCTTTGAACTGGCGGAGATAAGGGATTGCGGATGACATTTACACTTAAGTTTCATTGAAAAGGTTGGGGATTTAATTTGTGTTTTTCCATGTTCTGTTTTAAGTTCTGGCCCGCAAAACGTAAGGCAGCGCCCCGGATGTTCAAATAGTTTGGAATGAGATTCAAACACAAAAGAGGAGGTCAAGAAAAGCTGGCCTGAGAAACTTGAGGTTGGTATGGAAGACAAAACTGCAACTCGCCAGTTCTCTCTACTAGCCTTGACGCACTACAATGATTACAATGTTAAGTCTTCTTTCTTTTATTTTTTGTTTTGGCTTTATATCATATATTACTGCCTTTAATCTCTGTATTTACCTTTAAGTCATTTTTTTATGTTGAATCTTTTTTAGCATACGGATTATGTGCTTGTGCATCCAAAGATATCGAATATGGTTAAGCTTGATGATGGTCTCGGAGTATTTCATGTGAACTTCAAAGCGAAGAAACAGAATGATGATGATAAGGATGCTGTGCTGTTTTTTGCTGAGTTGGAGCGCTATGAGCCGTGCTATGTAATTTCATGCATCATTTTGGATGCTAGTATTGGTAAGCTTTGCTTAGTCTACAAATATTCCAGTTCTCTGTTGTGTTTGATTTTCAGCTTGATGTGTGGTCAAATTGATTTAAAATGCTTGAATAATTTAATTTGCAGAAATTCAAACATCTTGTGGAGGTTGTCATCCGGGTTGCATGATTCAGCATCCTGTTGATGGAATTGATACTAACTGTCGGATGCCTTATATGGCCTTATGTGCTCCTGAAACTGAGTATTATCTTTATGGTATCGATCGATGATTGTAAGAAAATTTTTTTTTGGGATTATCTTTATGGTGTCTGTGGTGTTACTAATGTTTCAAGCCTAAGACAATGTGAGGTCTCTTTCCATCTAAAGAGTGTGTTTTTCTTCTTTATCTTCTTTAGTTTATGTTGTTGGCGTTGATGAAACATATCCTTTTTGTTTTTATCCTGACTATTTTGCACGTAATGAATCAGTTAGTGCACAGACTTGGAAATGAATGTGATGTATTTGCTTGAATACAGGTCTCTCCTTAACCTAAGTGAATGTAGTGCCTGAAAAGAACACCAGATTATTTGCTTTGTTCTATCTTACAACAAAGAAGCAAATACAAATCATACAATGTCAGTAAGTCTTAACCAGACCTGGGATAAGCTGTGAAATTTTTGTAGATGATTGGTTCGTTGTATACAATGCCTGGAGAGAAATAAAGAGGATATTACACAGTCAACCCGTTTCGACTTTTAATTTCCTCCGCACGCTTTTAATATTCATTTCTAAAATAGATGCCAGGTTTGCAGGAAAGAAGGTTTTTTTGTTTTTTAACTTTACACAAATTGCAGGCACATTAGAAATTTCAATAATTGGTAAACTCACAGGTTTGACAGATTCAATTTCCTTTTACATTAGGGCAAATTTACAGTTATGACAGAATTTATGACAGAATTTTTCATTTTCTTCTTGATTGTGAATATACTTTGACATATACCTAAACTTGATTTCAACCAATTAAGGGTTTCAACAGGATTGACCAATACATTGAGCATTTGGGTTGTTAGAAACGGAATATTTTTTTTGGTTCCATGAAGATTTGTGTGCATGATCATGGATCAGGTCTTCTGTTTGCTTTTGTGACTTCACTATTTATGGAAATGATGATCCTTGCTTGCATTTACTAACGGTGGATGTAAAGTTCTGTTAATGTATCTTAAGATGTGCTTATTGTATTTAATATCATCGAGTTTTAAGCAGAACATACTGGGAGAAAAGTTTCCCACCCTTCTTTTTCTGTGCTCAGATAGAAGCCTGAACTATTTTTCTGTGATACAAGGAGAGGACTTTATTAAAAGTGTGCTTCAGATAATACACCACAGCTCTTTCCAAAGAGCTGGAATTTGTTTTGGGCTTTGCTGTAAATGATACTATATTTTGGTATTCATAGTATATGGCTAGCTTCTTTATTTTCTACAGTCACGACACGTTTTCTCATTTCCTTCTTGATCGTGAATACAAACCTTGACATACACCAAAACTTGGTTCCAACCAATTTACGATTTCAACAGCTTTGACCAATATATTGCATTATGAGAAACGACTCTTTTTAGTTCCTAGAGATTTATATGTGATTTAATGCTTACTTTGTTAATTCACATAAAGAAGTAAAAGTTCATCTTCTGAAACTTTATATGTTCATTAAAATATAAACTTTTTAGAACAAAATTACTAAATCAAATCACAGTGGAAGCTCTTTGCAGTACACGTTCAAATACCTTCTTTTGCTAATTCATCCATTTTGTGCTTATGCGATCCCGCACTGGTGACTGTGTCTGTGGCCATTAAAATGTTGTGCTTAGTGCGTCCAATTGTATATCTCAATTCATAAAGATAGAGAGCTTTGCGAGTGTTACATCTAACCAAACGTCAGAACAACATTAAAGTAGCAATGCATCCGATTGTTAAGTAGTCGAAAAAGAAAAACAGTCCTTTCATATTGCGGTATTAAAACTTCCATTTAAATCTACAATACTCTTTAAACTTTAACCCATTTTTCATATCAATTTTTATCTCTAAAATTAAAATAAAGACTCTACATTTTGTTTAATATTAATGAATTTATAGTTCTCATATATTTTATTATTATTCTTCACTTCATTTTAATATTTCACCCAATAGCATTTTCTTTGAGTTGCCTATATATTCACTAGTTGATGGACCCGCGCTTATGGTGATATTGTTAAATTTATTTTAATATTAAAAAAGATAAAATAATTTTAATAAATTTAGGAGAAAGTATAAAAAATTGTTATTTGAGACAAATGGATGATATTTTCTAATAATAAAATTCTCAATCAAAATTTAAATACATTAAATATATTAAATAAAATTATATAAAAAGACACAAAGTTAAAAAAATATGATTTATTTTTTTTCTTATTTTTTCCTACAAAGTATGTACTTAACTAAAATTCTCTCACTTTCACCCTAAAATTCTTGATTTAGTGTTTCACTACATTTTTTTATTATACAACACAACATGTCTAAACAAAAATCAATTTAATGCAGACAATCTTTTTATTTTTTATATTTTTGTCTAATTGATATTTTTTATAAATTATAAAGATATTACTATAAATTATTGATTCTTAAAAAATTATTTAAAATTATAAATTATTACTGTTGGAAAATCGGGTCCACTTATGACGTTAATAGGTGGATCGAAATTCGTCAATTATCTGCTTAACTGACAAGTTGGGTTTATTAATTGAGCGGAACAAGCCCAATCAATATTAAGCCCAATTCATCAAAGCCCATAGAAAAGAGAATTCTACATTGTCTTTGATTTGGAATTTTGCTAATTAATGTGAAATGAAAGAAAGACAAAAAAAAAAAGAGATAAGAACAAGAGAAAAAAATAAAAAAAAGGATATGTATATGAAACGTGGAAGAAAGAAAAATTGGGCTTGGGGACATATTTTACCCATAGAACACAATCTCACTTTCTCTTTGTTTTTCATGTTGAAAGCAAAAAAAAAATTAGGAGGTTTAGTCTTCCTAATTAATCTCGATCCCGATAAAGCTCTTAGGCGGCATAAATATTAGTTGTTCTCGTTTGTAGTTCAACTAGAGGTTTAGACTTCCAGTGTGCCTGCTGGAAATCAAGGTAGGAACTCAATCCTTGTTATTTTTCGCTTATAGTATGCTTTATGTATACCTTTTGTACATCATCATTGGTATCAGAGCAATATGATTTTTTGAGTATGTTTAATCAATATATTCATGCCTCTGTGTTATTGTCATGCTTAGGAGTTGTTGTGTAAATTTTTGCATTCGACTTCTTGCAATTTATGTTTGACTTTGGTGTTAAACTGTATAAACTTTTAAAGTATGAGTTTCGAGAAACCAATTATAACACTAGACTCAGGAGGATAAACTTGATAATATTCCCAAATTTCGTCAAAAAATTCCATCGAGAAGGTCTCGAAATTAGACAAAAACCGATCTGTTTGGTCTGTGAGGGGAAAAATTCTGATTGGATAAATAAACTAATACACCAATCAGATTTAAACACATGGCAAAGAGTCAATTGTTGACTATTAACATGTATGCATAACCCGACCAATCATTTTGACACACGTGGCTCATTCGGGAGCCGACATGTGGCATATGGCATGTGCAACACACACTCCCGCTTCTGCAGTGCGTGACGGCGTGTGATAGTTTGCATTCCATTTCCCGTGGCGCGTGGTGGCACGTACGACAGTTTCCGACGTCTAATATTTCCAAAATTTTACAAAAATAGTTTTTACATTTTTCTGGATTTTTGAGAATATTTTTTCAAAATTTTTGAAATCCAAAACTAATTTTTCTTGAATTAATTGGTATTATTAAATGTAGATTTAGTTATTTCTGTCTAAATTTAAATTCAGCGAATTTTTTTTATTCATGTATATTATTTTGTATTTTATACATTTTTTGGCTACAACTATTGATTGTATTTTCAATCAATATAGTACATTAGTTGTACTGACCACCTTTCTGTGTTTGTTTTAGATGGTGAGAATCTGAACCCCTATGGTAGCCAGGCTTCCAGCCTAGAGGGTTGTGTTGAATGTTTGGAAGAAGACTTGTGGGACATCGAATTGGGTCTTAGGGTGCACAAAGATGATATCGATGGGATTGTGGCGCACATTGTTTATTTGAACAATGAAATCCAACAAGTTGTATGGAGATGTGGTTTCAGACGTGGCACATATGTAGGGGAAATGATTCATCTTGCTACAAAATCATTCCCCGAAATGTGTCTTAAGCCGTTATTCATCTTCTCTATAGTCGCAGGTGACTATAGTGCAACTCTTAGGAGTTTTTTGGAAAACTTATCTGAGAGTGGTATGCTTAGACGCATGCAACCAAACCACCCAATGGTTCTTAGGAGTTGCCGTGAGACTTGCCTGAGGAACTGTGGGAGGAAGTTGAAGCGTCACTTTCGAGAAACATAGTTTTCTACTGGTAATCCTCTAAGTTCTGAGTTTTGGGACAAGTTGTTAGTCACTTGTCATTTTGTACATAAATAAGTTTTATGGACATACGTTTGGTATATGGTTTTGGATATTTTATGTAAATTATTACTATGTTGAGATAATAAATAGGGTTAGCTGTATTTATTATTTTGAGTCATTTATTACGTTAAATTGCTTGAATATAAAAAATGCAATTATTCACATGTTGATGATGCTAATTATTATTGCATTATTAATTGTGTATGGACTCACAAATGCAATAACCAATATAGCAAACCTAAGTTAAGATAACTTAGAAACCAAAATCTATAAGTTGGATTAATGAACCATTTACTATCCTTGAAATTGAATTTAGTGTAATTAGTTATTAAGAAAGAGATGGTAATAGAACACTTAGTGTACTATTCAATTCGAAACTTACATAATTGACTTCACTTGTTTAATTTCTAAATGGATAGTAAATGCTTGTGTATTGTTGTATATTGAGGGCAACTTTATGTGATAGATTTCTGAACAATATGTCTACTGCTTCGAAATCAATTGTTGTTGGGCTTAATAAAGACAACAAGCTGAATGGTGGCAATTATGATATTTGGGCTATGAAAGTCTGATATGTGCTTGAGGAGCAAGAGGCTTCTGATCCCTTGGACTCGATTATGGTCGAGCCTCAAGAGGCCATTGCCACTCAACATAGGCTTGACCGTGAAGCCTATGTCGCTGGGAAGAACAAGAATTCCAGAGCTCGTATCATCATCCTGAGTGCAATGGAAGATGATATTGGAATGCAATTTAAAAGCTATAAGTTGGCTAAAGATCTTTGTATGGCGTTGAAGGAGAAGTTCGATGGTGTAACGCTGACTAAGCGCCGGTCTTTGACCATTAAGTTCGACACGTACCAGAAACGCCCTGATCATACCATGAAAAAACATCTCAGGGAGATGGAGAACATGATCAGTGAGCTGACCAATGTCGGTCAAAAGTTGACCGAAGAGCAGAAAATCCAAGCAGTAATTTGTTCCTTACCGAGCAATAGGGATCAAATGAAGCATCATTTGACGCATGCTTCAAATATCAAAACCTTCAATGAAGTTGTGCATTATCTAGAGCTCGAAGAGGACCATTTGTCGGCTCTTAAAATTAATGTTGAGGCTCGTGTTGCTTATTCTGGGCCTCAAAAGGGCTCAACCAGCAAAGAAAA
>CAODLS010051936.1:0-13364 GCA_948243855.1 Flueggea neowawraea | reverse complement strand
GGTTAGTAATCACTAAGTTGGGTAAGATTGTTCCTTTTGAAATCCAAATTTGTTTAACCCCAACATACCTAGGCTGCCTCAATTTGCAAGAGTAAGCATAATGACCATTGGTGCCATAATAAGAACATGCATCATTCTATGAAAATCTTTCTTTCACAAAAATAGTTTTTGAACTCTTTTTGGTTGAAAAAGGAATATAGCCTTAGTCATGCTTGGATAAGGATTGTCTTTGAGAACCTAAGAGTTTCTCAAGGTTTTTCTTTCCATTGGTGAGCTTTGTGGCAATGGATGAGACATCTTCAACAATTTTCTTCAAAACAGATTTTTCATTTACCAAAACCTCTTTTTTTTTTCTCTAAGGCTTTCACCTTAGCTTCAAGCTTTGAAAAATTCATTTTTAATGTAATATGCCTACTGCCAAGTTCTTCAAACTTACTGCTTAAATCATCAAAAGCATCTTGCAATCATCAAAGGTGTAAATATCATATTCCCCTTCATCATCACTTGATGAATCATCTCCTTGGCCATTAGACATAGGTTTTCCATCTCCTCAATCTCTTCATCCTCATCGGTGCTTGACTCATCATTATCGCTCCAAGTTGTCTTCATGGCTTTGCCCTTATTCTTCTTTGAATATTTTGAGAATTTCTTGGGAAGAGTACATTCTTGCTTGACATCGGCCGAGTTGTTGCAATTGAAGCAAATGATTGAGCTTTTCTTCTTAGATTCCTTCTTGAATTCCTTCTTTGGCTCATCTGTACTATTTTAATTTGTGTTTTTCTTCCATGGCTTGTTCCTTTTCATGAACCTCTTGAATCTTCTTGCATACATTGCAATTTCTTCATCTTCACTTTCACTTTCCTCTTCAATTTCAGATTCTTCAACCACTTTAGCTTTGAGAGCCATTCCTTTTCTCTTTTCACTTTTGGATTCTTGCTCTTCATCTTCATATAATCTCATCTCATGAGTGAGAAGAGATCCAAGTAGTTCTTCCAAAGGTAGCTTATTAAGGTCCTTTGCTTCAAGAATAACATCCTTCTTGGATGCCCAAGATTTAGGCAATGCCCTCAAGATTTTTCTCATAAGTTCTGAGTTTGAATATGTCTTGCCTAGAGCTTTCAATCCATTTAGAATGTCATTTAAGCCATCAAACATCTCTTGGATTCCTTATCTTTCTTTCATCTTGAAAAGCTCGTACTTGTGCACAAGAAGTGAGACCTTGTTCTCCTTCACTAGAGAAGTTCCTTCATATGTGATCTCAGAGGTTCTCCAAATCTCATGAGCAGTGGAACACTGTTGGACCTTGTTAAATTATGTTTTTCTCAATGCACAAAATAAAATATGCATGGCCTTGTTGTTGTATCTCACCATCTCTTTGTCTCGGTCTGCCCATTCAGCTTTTGGTTTCATAATTTCTTCTCCATTTAATGTCTTCATAGGAATATAGGGACCAATCTCTACTGCATCCCAAACTTCTTCATCTTCGCATTTCATGAACACCATCATCATTGTCTTTCAATAGACATAATCACTGTCATCAGAGAAAGGAGCTCGGTTAGTAGCCAAACCTTCATATTTGGAAATATCTCCCATGGATGCAATTTTGGATCTTTTAATTAAGTTTGTTAAACCATAAAATATTGAGCCTTAGCTCTGATACCAATTGTAATCACAATATGGCTATCTAAGAGGGGGGTGAATTGGATTTCTTGCTAAGTATAAAAACCTTTTTAAAACTTTTTGCAATATTTGAAAACTGAAATTAGTAGCTTAATCCAACATCCAAACTTAGAAACTGAAATGAAAAGTGAGTAAGGGATAGAGAAAAAAATCCACGATTTATAGTGGTTCAGTCCTCATTGACCTATGTCCACTCCTCTAGTCTCAACTATAGAATTTCAATCCACTAAATCTTCCTCACTTGCGGGTGGAGGCAAACCGTTACAACCTCTCTTTTTTAGGCTCACAAGACAACCTTTACAATCCCTTGTTTTTAGCTGGATCAACAAGTAAACCAATACCCACTTGTTTTTCTAAGGTACCAAACAAGCAAACATATTCTACCCACAAGCTTTACAACCAAAGCTTGTTTACACAAAGTTTAATAGAATGAGTATGATCTTCTCACACCAAATCTCAAGTCAAATAGTAATACAAAAATTTAGTGAGGTGTAAGAACTAGAAAACACTTACAGAGAGAAAGTTTAGAATAAAATTCACAAAGCTTGGGTAGCACTCTAAACAATGTTCTCTGCTTAACTCTGGACTGATGAAGTCTATTTATAGATGCTTTTTGAAAATAGCCGTTGTAGGACGCAAACAATCCGTTGTGAGATAGCTGCAACTTGTTAAAATTGCTTACCTCAGTCCTTACTATGCGTATACTACAAATAGTACGTGCGTAGTGTCCATTTCTATCAGGGTATTACGCACTGCTTTTCCTCATTTGCGTGCATAGTATGAAGCCCAGTATCCACTGTTTTGATAAAATCAAAAAACCTGGGAATATACTGCTTGCGTAGCACTTGTATTGCTGTCGTAATACTTCAGTTCTGCATGTATTGCACTGTCTTCTACGAGCATAGACCGACCTTCAAGATTACACCTTTGATTTGTCACGTGATTGCGTCATATGGTGTAAGGGAATATTCAAATCTGAAATTCCTGAGGAGCGTCTCAGATTTATCTCATAGTCCAGCTCATCCAGTTCTACGTGCATAGCACAAGTTCTACGTGCGGAGAACGTGATCTTCTGACGTAATCTGATCTGCCAGCAAATATTTTCTTTTTGAATGCCTGACATAATATAACAAAATTTGTCGCTTGCTAGAACCAGCCTATCATACCCGTCTACGCGCATACTATCTCTTACTATGTGCATAATAAGAGTCTTCTTCAGAATGTACCTCTCTCCTTCTACGCGCATATTTCTTTCTAGTTTGGATTCAAAACTTGTCTACGTGAATAGTATTCCATACTGGGCGCATAGTATGTCACCTGAATCATTTTCCTCTTTACTACGTCGATTCCATCTTGTATAATGCGCACAATAGAGAATTGGACCATTCTGTCTTCTGATTTACAGGGTACTGTGCTTATAGTATGTGGTATTACGCGCATTGTATCCATTATGGAACACTTCAGAATTATTTTATCTTTCTCAAAGTGCATAGATTAACTTTTTCAGTTGTTTTGTTAAATCATCAAAACTCAAAGAGTTGTTCATCTTGTGAATTTGTGTTTGGTTCTTAAGAAAATGAAGTTTACTTAAGGTTTTTAAAATGTTAATTTGAAGTTTATTTAAGTTTACTTATCGTGTATTTCTTATGGAAAGAAAATGATAGTTCATATAAGGTTTACTTAAGGTTGATATAAGTTTTTTTTAGTAAAACAAAAACAAATGTATGAAAAGAAAATAAAGGTTGATATAAGGTTTAGTTAAGGTTGATATAAGGTTGTTTTTTAGTAAAAACAAAAAAAAATAAAAGAAAAAAGGAAGGAAATTTTGTACGGAAAGAAAATGAAGGTTGATATAAGGTCTACTTAAGGTTGATAAAAGGTCATTTAAAAAAAGTTAACAAAAGGTTGTTTTTTAGTAAAAGCAAAATCATATGGAAAGAAAATTAGGGTTGATAGATGGTTTACTTTAGGTTGATATAACGTTGTCTTTTAGTAAAACAAAAAAAAAATAAAAAAATAAGGTTGATATACGGTTTACTTAAGGTTTTTTAAAGTTTTTAAGAAGTTTTAAATGGCTTTTAAAAGGTTTATTTTTGTACTTTTGGTTTTTAAAAAATATATTGACTTTTAGTTTAGATTGATATTTTTTTTATTTTTTTTTGTTTTTTAAATGTATTTATAATTTTTTTTCTTTATTTGTTGTTTTTAAAAATATAAATTGACTTTTAATTTAGTTTTTATGTTTTATTTTATTTTTAATTAGGCTTTAAAAAAAAAGAACTTGATGATTAAAGAATTGATAAAATATTTTAACATTAAAAATAAACTAAATAAATTATAAAATAAAAAAAATTTGAAAAGGCAAATAAGATGAAAGTAAAGTAAAGCAAAAAAAGAAATAATTTAATAGAGTTTTTGAAGGAGTGGTCAAAGTAGAAATGTGTTAGAGATTGGTTGCTCAACTGAGAGGTGCGAGGGTGGAGGGAGTGGGATTCTCATGATGTGAGGATAATGGAGTCGTGTATATTCCTATGGGGAAGGCATTTCTCTATAAGTAATTAAAGATTTTGGCGTGTGGTTAGAGGAAAAAAATCCGTGTGTCATAATATTGTAATAAAATTTTTAAATTAGCATAGTTTTATAATTGGTCCAGGAAAAAATGAGAGAAAGGAAAAGAAGAGAAGAAAAAATGAGGGAAGGAGAGGAAAGAAACGCTTTCACTCTCCGTCCAAAACCTCCTTCTTGTTCCTCCCTCTTTGACAGTCGTACCTCTCCCACCACTTGATCTTCGTTTGTCGTTGACCTCAATCCTAAGAGGCATCCAAACTGTGGAACAGCTGAGCATTCTTGTCAACAATTTAGCCGGAGTTTGTTCACAAGATCAACATCGAAACTGATCCTGATCTCTACTGTCAGCTGCTGGTTGGGTCGTTATTCCACTGGAATCTTGGTTAGTAAGTCAAACCTATTAATTATATTGTTTCTTTGTTAAATTGGTATAGGATTCTTTCATTGGTATCAGAGCCATCACTGATTTTTTTTTAATATGTTTCAAAATTCTTGTTAGTCTCTATCTAGGATGCTTACTGTAATTTTGTTGCGTTCGACTTTTTATTTTTACGATTTGTTTTGCTTTGAGTCCTTCTCGAGCCGATTTGCTTTGCTTCGACTTGCTATGGCACGTTTTTATTGGTTGAAGAAAAACACGTGAACCACTCATATTGTGACATGTGGCAAAGGCAAGATCCAATCAATGCCTACTGTGCAAAACATGGACCATTGGGATGACAACATAAAGCAAAGCAAGCCACGTGGCAACAAGGCAATAGACACGTGGCAACGCTAACTAGAGGGACATTTCAGCAGCAAGGACAAACCATAAATTGACATGTGGCAAGCAGTGACAAGTGGAAAGACATCACGACCACGTGGCATGCTAACTGGACATCCACATTAGCATTGTTGACCACTCAGGAGGAGCCATGCGGCGACACACCCTCAACCATGTGGGTGCCACTTGGATCCCTTTGCCATGTCAAAAAGGAAGAACACTAATCATGGACACACCCTCAACAACGTGGACGATTCATGGTCTGACGTGTGTCATTGAGTGACATGTTTCCTCACGTGACGATGACGTGTGGCAAAAAGGAAGCAAGCCACGCGTCACAACGCATGAAAGTGTGTGGGAAGTGCGTAGCGACGCGTGAAGGCACGTGAATGCATCCACGTGGCACGTATTGGTGGGTGATAATTGTGCCAACCACCATTTTTTGAATTTTTTGGCATAATTAAAATTTGGTTTGCTCTTGAATTTTTGATATATTTTTCACAATTTTTGGAGTTCTAGAACTAATTTTCCCAATTTTTCAAGTGCTAAAAATTGTCTAAAAATTTGTGAATTTTTTTTCAGCCAAGAATTATTTTGGAAATTAGTTTTCAAATAATTGAGTTTTAAAACATGCCAATATGTTTCTCATTTAGATAATTGGAATCAAAGTTCAATTATTTGGGTAATACGCGAGTACGTATATACCCGTTTTATTTGCAATTTATAACAAGTAAACGAATATGGTAAGACCATATTGCATTGGCGAAGTACGAATTAACAAAGAATTTATACGACTCCTGAAGCAAGAATTTTGGGAAGGTGATGGTCATAAAAGGAAGAATTTAATTGTGCATTTTAACACGCAAATGTGATGAATATTTACTTACTTTATTAAAGATTATGATTCTCATCGCCGGTATTGGCAAGATCATTGGTCCATACTAAAATTTCATGAAAATATGATCCCCTAAGTGTAATCGAAGGCCACTTAGATATTCTAGAAAGTAAAAAAGTATTAAGATTGGTTTGTCCAAGATTGATCCATGATCACGAAAAGAGATCGTGAGAAGTGGGAAATACACTTTATAGTCGTATGATTTATAGAATTCTCGAGAAGTTGGCACGACTAATTATGAATTATATTCTAACACGTTGGATAATGGTCCATTGTGTATCCACTTGGTAGATATAGGATAAGTCTTATATTCATTTAGTATTATTTTGGGGATATTTAAGAATTATTTGTGTGTCAAATGCTGACCAATGTTAATGTACATGTATCAACATTGAGACTGATTATTTGGATTGTTTGTTTGTTCAATAAATGATGGATATTCCATTTATTGTTTTGGGTTATTATAGTGTTAATTTGTCATAATTTAATATGCAATATTTTATATGTTGAATATATTATCCAATTATTGAGGTCGCCTTAGTAGTTGAGATGACCAACATGGATTCTCATAAGTCAAGTGAACTTTAAAAGTAAATTTAAACAGTCATTATTTACTATCTATGAAATTAAATATAGTATAGTTAATTATTAAGACCGATATAGTAAATGTGCACCTAGTGTACATTTCGATTCAAAGCTTAACAAGAGGCTATGCTAGTTTAATTTCGGTTGGATAATAGATATATGTGTATTGCTATGAATTACTTGTGTGCAACTAGGTTTTATTGTTTGTCATAAGTATTTGTGATATTCACTGCTTGTAAAGTCGATTGATTCTAATCCATACAAGAACGTATGTTGAGTTACGTTGAGCTTGGGCGGCAATGATTGTAAATCCTAGATTATGGAAATCTAGTGTGTACTTTAGGAGCTCGAAGCTCATGCCCTATTGAACTTTGTCATGGATAAATTCAAGGAGGAGTAGAATATCACTCAATATATTTTGGACTGAAATGTCAATATGCGTGGAAGTTAGAAAATTCCACTATGTCCATCATCTTGTAAGTACAAAGGATGATGTAGTCACTTGGCTACTTTACAAATATCAAGGTGCAATGTTTTTGCAAATTGCATAACGAGTAGTTAGTTGGTGTGACACTAACTTAGCTCATGGTTTTTGACCATTGACACTAATACTTGTTACAAATGTCCTAATCATGTGACTAGCGGCATAAGGCCTATATGATTATAGAGCTTAGTAATACTGGTCATAGGTTAATCAAGAACGAGGTCCAAAATTTTTTATCCAATTCTTGCCTAGAAGTTGTGAGCAAATCGAGCTATACCTAACCCACACTTATCTCAAACATGAGATCATGAGGAATTCGACAATGTCTTATTCTATTGGATAAATTCCAACACAAAGACGAAAAAAGGTTGAAGAACCTAAGTCCTTAAGAAGTGAGAGACTAGACAGAATTTGAGAAAATCCTTAAACATGAATAATATTTACATTTTGCAAGTAAAATATTAAAAACCAAAGGAGCACAATATGTGAGATGATGCACCTTTTGAGGGTATGTTGCTAAACTTATGTAAGTGAGAAAAATTACCTTGTTCGATGTTTTCTATTGAATTTCGTTGTTAGCTAAGGATTAATTCAACCTTAAGGATCCTCATAGTGAAGTTTTAATGTGACTTAATTAGACTCCAACTTGTTCTCAGATTGAACAAGCTGAGCATACAATGAACAACTCAAAAGTGAGAGTTTAAGGAATTGGCACGAGTGAGCTAGCCTTGTTCAAAAGCCAAATCTTTTCTTGTATTAGATTCTATCACGAATTTATTAAAGTTTGCCTTCATTTTGTGCTCTAACAATATATGTATTTGTTAGACCGTGTTTGAGTTAGGACAACTTTGGCATTATAAGTGGTTTCTTAGTTAAGGTAAAGAACCTAACTATTAAAAGTCATAGTTTCCATTCATTACTACTTCTCCTAATCATAAGGGATTATGTGAAGTTAATGCAAGCAACTTAACTATACTGGAAAAATCGAGTACATCGATTAGCTCAAGTGGGAGTATTAGGGAATTGTGTAAGTTCAAGTTGTCTAATTGTGAGCATTGCAAAGAAAGATGGGATAGTATAGGGAAAACTATTTCAAAAGGTACTTCGAGCTAAAGTACCATTTGTTGTGAATCCACTTTTCATGTTTGACGTCAAAAGTTTGAGAGGGCAAGGCTAAGCCTACTACTTCATCACTTCTGTATATATGACTGTGAAAGGTGCGGTCGTATCTATGAGAATCAAACAAAGCTTTATGGATCGACTAAGGTCGTGAACATCTATAAGGTGAGTCCAAAGCTTTGTGTGATGAAAGGGAAGTGAATATAAGTTGTTCATTCCTACACTTCGTCAATAATTCACATAGTGGATAGGAGAAATAAAACTCTCCTAAATATGGTCAGAACTATAATGGCAAGAGCCACAATGTTCAAATACCATATGCCTTCTTAATTGTCACTTGTAAATATCATAAGTTGTGGATTGGTTGAATGCATGACCTAAATCACTTGAAACTAAGAGATGTATCGCCAATGTCTATGATTCCTTTGTCAATAACGATAAAGAGGCTTAAGGTTTTAGATACCTAGCTTTGTCGATATGATACTTTCTTCGTGAGATGATAAAAATGGCATAGTGATGCATTTAGGAGATCACATTCTTTGTGAATAGATTTCTTAACTGAGATAAAATGGAAATGATCTCATTTTATTTGAGACTCAAGAACTAAGTCCATTAGGATCACTCCATCCGAGAGGGAGAATTCTTGACAAAAGTGAGGATAGATGATGAGGGAGAAAGTTGGGTAATGTAGATTACATCTTTGGGTTTTAAAATCTCAAGAGATCGATCTAAACCAAGCAATTGTTATCTCTTTTTTCGAAAGAGATTCATCAAAAAAGTATTAGAATGATTCAAATTTTATCTCTTCTATGTCAAGCGTGTGTAGATATTCCTAATCCTGACTTTAGTGGGAGTAAGATTCCTATTTTTCAGTAGGAGCACGGATCTTGAACATAGTGGGAGTTCCTATAAGGAGTTTGAACCTAATGGGAGAATTTTATAAATGCAAAGATCTAAACATGATAAAGTCTCATGATAATGAATCGATCATGATCCTTTTAGTAACTGGTGTTCCCCGGGCTTAACCCTAAAGACTAAGGCAAGTGTACCTATCGTCTATAGCAAGTAGACCCTTGAGTATCGAGTGTCGTATTCCACAGAGACTACGATTATTAGCTATTCACTCTTCCTCTATTATCTAGCCGACAAAATAAATGATTCTGAATCTATAAAATAAATTAACTAAACAAATGAAAATTAAAGATAGAATAAACGATGGGAAGATGATACCTAGACACTGAATCCCCCTAGACCGAATTAAGTGATAAGGACTCGGTATTCAAACAACCATTCAGGCAATTAGACCGTGGAAATTCCTAAGCTATATTAACCTCTCTCTCGAGAGCTAATGCCTAACGACTAGGTTGATTAATCGGAATCTCTTCCTAATTAAAACCCCTATCGTTGCTTTAACATTCTGCTCTATGAATTTCACTATTAGGTTTGACCCTAATCCGGAGGATTTATGTCGACCTATCTCTAGGTTTACATGCAACTCTTCTCAATTATGAACGCTCTATCATACACAGAATCTCTCGATTGCACATGCACGAAACAATATTGGAATAAAAAATCTAGCAACAATCAATTCAACAATATGCATTATAAATCATAATTGAGTCGCAATCCATAAACCAATTGAATGAATAACATAATCCAACATCACATAATCTGCCTAGGATTCATCACATTTAGGTACACGATATAATTAGTTCATAACAATTGAGAGATAAACAACAAGATCAAAGAGAAATCTAGAGAGAGAAGGAAAACCCATTATTGAATCCTCTGATTCTTCGCGAAATCCCTTCGTTCTTGATGCCCAATGATGTTCTCCTTTGTTCCCACGTTCTCTGGCCTCTAAAGATGTCTATTTGTGTCTCCAAGTCGGCTCTTCCTCGAATGAATGTCGAAACCCACTTAAATAGGCGATTTAGGGCATCTGGAATAAGACAAGGGCACGGCCGTGCCCAATCAATCCCGCCCGTGTGATCCATTTAGCCTTCAATTCCGCACCTTACCATGGAACATGAACAAGGTTTATGTCCGTGCCCAAGGCAATCTGTCCGTGTAATTCCATTTCTGTTCGTTTCTTGCCTCCTCATATACACGGACACGGCTTATTGTACGTGTGATGGGCTCCTCTGACCGTGTGTTCCAATACTTGTCCGTGTGTCTCATGTGTTAAGTTTCAGTGGGTTACACGCCCATTCCCACGGCCATGGACCTCCAAATTCTGTCCGTGGATGTCCAGTGTTGCACGAATTTGCTTCCTCAAGTGTCCCACGGGCGTGTTTCATCATTCCAAGGCCGTGTCTCACTCTCAATACCTCAAATATCATCGTTCAAGCCCCGTTTCGACTTGTTTTCATTCGTTTCACCAAGACATCATCAATTTACCTGAAAAGCACAATATAAAGCATATAAGTACAAAAACTAATGACAAACACTCAATTTGTATTCAAAATAATATAAATTAATACATAAATACGTATGAATATGTGTTCATCAAAATATCCCACACTTAAGCTTTAACTTGTCCTCAAGCAAAGAAAGAATTAAAACAAGGGAAAAACATTTCAATCAAATTCAATCTACCGCGGCATGGAACTTCACATTAGATATTAACAGAAATAAACTGAGTAGCAGAGAATCTAAGAAATGTATATATCACTAGTCAATTCAAATCGAAGTCCCAAATCACACACTAGTTAGAGCTCTAAACCAAAGTAGCTGATTCGACTCGATCACCCCATTCAAGTCACTAATTCAATTAAACATAAAACATTTAAGCATAAGACATTTACGGGCAAATTCGATAATAAACATTCATTAATTGCATACTTTCAACATTTTGGCTTGCATTGCTACAAACACAGTCAGTAAATATCGAGCACGACCTTAATACTTTATTTATGCACTTAAAGTTTCTACCATAAATGATAGTCTGTTTGACGCAAAAACCGCTCATTTGTGATGAGTGTTCCCGGTTACTAAGACAACCATTCGTGGCAGTGCTTTGCATACTCATGTCTAAGACAACGGAGTAGGGATCAAACCCCATCTACTTGTCCCAGTTTAGGTTCAAGCAAACCAATAGACTTTTTTCTTTCTTTCAAATTATTCAATATCGTGCCCGCATCACTATTTCATTCATTAAATAATGAGTTAAACGAGTGACAAAACCAAAGCAACCAATTTGGCTACAAGCTCACAACTAATGCGGATCTAAAACATGCAACTCAAATTTTCCAGTCACACATGCATATCAAAAATTCTCAACTAGTCAATCTATTCACATCAACAAATAACATGCATCCAACAGCCACAATATCAAGAACTCGATCAAAATTTTAAAAATTCACCCTAATTTACCCTACCCCACACTTAAATTTTACATTGTCCTCAATGTAAATAATTAAACACATAAAGCAAATGAGAAGAGATTAAATTAGAGAGTTTTGGAACTTCCCTGAAATTAGGTCTGTAGAGATGAGTATTGGCTCAAATTGCATCCAAGCTGTGAGAGTCCCTTGCAAAACACAAAAACAACTAAAAACAAAATAACATATTAAAGTAAAAAAAAATACGAAAATGAAAACAAACTAAAAGAAATGAAATAAAAACCAAATTCAACTAAATCAAACTTGGGTTGCCTCCCAAGAAGGGCTTCTTTAACGTCATTAGCTAGACGTTAGTGCACGACCAATCACGGCGGCTTATACATATTGTACGAAGTGATCGCATCAATTCCTTGCATCGGCTTACGACACTGAGTCACCTCCTTGTTCTTAACACGCCATACAAAATGACATGTCCCTACAGATTTTGCTCGTGGGGGTGGCTCATGCTCCTCCTTTTTAACTCTACGCCTCTGAGTTTTGTGCCTCTTCTTCTTCTTTACTGTAGGCACTGCGTCATTGACCTTTGGCGCATCAGATGACTCTTTCTTATTAGGTACCTGCACCACACCAGAACACATAACCTCTACAATAGAATGTGAGCTAGAATGGTGGTGAATCTTAGAGTCCTTAATTTGCACAAATTCATCTCCAACTCTAAGTGTCAACACCCGATCATAAACATCAATAATGGACTTAGTAGTAGCTAAGAAAGGGCGTCCTACGATCAATGGTGTTTCTGCATGACATATCATATCAAGAATTATAAAATCTACAGGAAACATCAAAGCTCCTACCCTATGTTGAAATTCGCGGCTAAAATATGACATTCATATACATACATGGCAACGGATATAACAAAAATTCAATGCCTTGAATTCCCCCAAGGACCCATGCAAATCAACATATATAATTAAGGTTGGAAGATTTAGCTTTCACCAAGGCACGATTGATCGGTTGTATGAAACGTTGGTGTAGCTCTTTGTACCAAGAACCCGAATCACCTTTGAGGAATCACGTTGCTTTTGTGCGAACGTGGCTACAGGTATCCACACGAACGAACTTACCTTGGAATGATTGCAGTGTACTAGCACCCTTTTAGAATCAATATTCTAAAGCTCATAAAATTATTTTCTCTCTTTGAATTGTAACACACTAATTCGGTAATAGGATGATTGAATAGTAAGGGGTGCAAGTCTATTTATAGACATATGAGATGACCTAGATAGATAGCACATATGAACTGAAATTCTTCTTCTCCTTGCCCTATTAGGATTCGGTTTTCTCCTTTGTGCAAAAAGAGGGTCTAATTCATTCCTAGTCCTACTAGGTTTCGGTTTTCTCCTTTAGTACAAGAAGAGAGCCAAATTCATTCCTAATCATATTAAGCTACATCCTAATTAGTCTTTCCTTGTCATACAAGAATAAGAATCCTAATTAGATGTGCATATGTGTGCCAAATTCTATTCCTTGTCATACAAGGATTAAGATCCCTAAAAAGTAGGAAGAGAAGGCTGAATTTTCTCCCTCCTCTTTTTAAGGCTTGTACCTAATTTTTCCATGCCCTAATCTCATTGGGTTTGGCTGAAATTCATCATGGGTTTCTTAATGTTATTGGGCTTTTAATTATATGATACATTACCATAATATAAATCTTATACATAGGCCAAAATATGTCACACATAATTAAACATTAAACCCATGATAATATGTGATTCATATTAAAAGCCCATAACATTAATGGACTATGTATTAAACCTTATTTAACACATAAATTATAAAATCCTGAATTATTATTGATTAATCAAATTAACCGTCTTAATAATTCATTCATCACTAAGAGAGAATATTTTGTAATCAACCCAATTC
>CAODLS010051641.1:0-12020 GCA_948243855.1 Flueggea neowawraea | reverse complement strand
TCCAATTCTATTTATGTTGTTGTTGCTTAAAAATACAACAAAAAATTGCTTCTTCTGTCCCATAAAGATAGACCAATATTTCTTTTATATTTGTCCCAATATATAGATTTATTTTTTTAATATTAATAGTTATGTCACATTTTACTATATTGTTCCTATTTAAATGCATGGTAAATTGTGTTGTTAATTACTATTGATAGTTATAAGTAGGATATTTTTAGAAATCTCCAATAAAGTTAATAACTCAACTAGCTTTTTTAAACTATGTGAAAAAATCATTGTGGCCTATCTTTGTGGGACGGAGGGAGTGTAAGCTGGATAAGACCTTTGAAAGCTCTAGGTTATTCAAACTCTTAGTTCTGGGCCTCCAAGTACTAAGTAGGGCTGTAATCGAGCCGAACCGAGCTTTGGAGTTTTCAAACTTAACTCGACTAAAATTTTTCAAGCTTGAACTTAAACTCGAACTCAAAATTTTTTTCAAGTTAGGCTCGTTACAAATCTCGCGAGCTCACGAGCTTGTTTGCCAACTTTTCGAGCTTAGCTCAACAAAAGTTCAAATAAAATCGTAAATGAGATTGCAAGTTTAAATTGGGTAAAAGTTTTAAAAAGAATATATTTAAATTTATGTTTGTTCAATAAAATCATGTTGAGCATACAGTTGAACAAAAAACTATTAGAAATTTCAGTTTGTTTCACAAGTTTAACATAATATTAGATCTTATACGAATATACTTATATTTTTATAGGTACAGTCTTGCACTTTTATTGATGTGGCTCAAATATTAATAATATTCTAAATTCAAGTTTTTTTTTTATAATTTAATTTAAAACATATATAACCATATATACATTTATATATACATATATACATGTATATATATAAATGAGCTTACAAACGAGTTTGTTCACAAGCATTGTTTATAAACACATAAACGAGCATGTTCGCGATCTTTTCGAGTCGAGCTTTTGGGCGTTCAAGTTCGGCTCGTTTATTAATTCAAACTTAAAATTTTGTTCAAACTCGGCTCGTTTATTAACGAACCGAGTCATGAACGAGCTTTTATCGAACCGAATGCCGAGTAGTTCGCGAATAGCTCAGCTCATTTACAGCCCTAAACATAATGACCTGATTCAATCAAACGACACTACAAACATAAACGACATCACTACCAACAATTAACTAACGACATAGCTACCGACAATCCTCTACGACTCGTCGCTCAAGTCACTGATATTTCGATCTCCATATCCAACGAAAAGCATTCCTTGCCAGCATGAAAAAGCAGTTGCAACTGAAGAGCCAGGAATCGATCCAACTTGTCTGACATCCACTTCAAATTCATCTCCAGATAATTTCTACAGTGCATCAGCTTCGTAAGAAAAATAAATTGGGCCTCGAACTTTCATAAAAAAGAGTGGTCATAAAAAAAAAATGTTTTCACAGTTTCTGTTGACTAAAATTTCATTCAATAACAAGATAAGGAGTCACAAGTATCAACATGTATTATCTTGGAAATTAAAAAGCGGTAACCACATCACAAAAGATTAGGGTGCTTGATAGGGTTCAGTATCACCTACACTCGAAGTCACATACCTGTATATTGATGGACTTGTCCCAACCTCCAGAGAACAGCAATTTTCCTTCATTTTCAACAGCAAAAATGGCACCACTGTGAAGTCTTATGGATTTCCTAAAGATGTCATCTCTCCATATCTGAGGAAAGCGGATAGTATTGCGCCGTAAATCATGACAGAAAAACAGCAATAGATGCATAATAGACATTCCAGCTCGAACAAGTTGCCTATTGCTTCCGCCATTGCCCCCACCCACTGTAAGCGATCCAGGCAGAAAAAATGGAATGGATAAAAGTATAGAAGAAATTATATTATCCTAATAGATTTTTTAGCATGCAGTTTAGGTTTCCTTTTCCCTGTAGAATCAAAAGTTCCTTCCTAATTCCATCAACCAGACCTAGGATGCCGACCATAAATTATTCCTATTTCCTTTGATCTAAGTAAATCCCTGTCCAACTACCAAATAAGGATTTGCAATCTATCCTGCAAGAATGTAGTTGCTGAAAAATGATCCATTTTGGTCCTCACAATATTGGCATAAGCACAGACTTAAGAGTATATATCATTGCCATTTCCTCAGCTCAATGACACAACTAATTCGGCTAGCTTTGGCACGACAATATTTTAAAATCACTTCACAGCACCAGAAACAAATCTAAAGATTTTGAGAGGAGGTAAAATCCTTTATATGTCCATTTTCATGGCCTGCAACAAGTGTATTGCCATTTGTAGTAAGAGATAAGACAGAGGTCATGTTTCAACGTATATCCTCCCCCGACACTGTCAATAGACTATTATCATTTAAGCTCCATAATCTAATTTGCAGTAAACAGTGCAAATTGCGGTGCGTTTTTTGCTGCAACCGACTGCAATTTGGTGCTACTCAGGCCATGTTCAACCATTTACTAAAAATTACAGTAAGTTTACACATAAATGCAGCAATTACAGTAAAATTCACTCCAACCATCTTACTCTATTTTTGACACCAAATGAAATATTTCAAGTATATTCTTCTCTACACTTCTTTTTTATTACTATTTAACAACACACACATATTTGATTATTTCACTTATTCTTTCAAATAAAAAAATATTTTGATATTTTAAATAAAATATAAATATTAAACATAAATTTTTTGAAATGCAATAATTGAAATAAAATAAATTTGGATAAAAATATATTTTTATTTATTAAAATTCATAATGAAAAGATACATGCATTATTGGTGGATGTGGAAAGCAACAAGAAGAATAGATTTTGATGCATCATTTGTAGTGATCCAAATGTTTGTGCCTCTATGGAAGCTCAAAAGGCCGAAATTTTGTAAAAAAGAAGACAATTCCAGCAACTACCACCTTCTGCATCAAACCTATTTAACGACTATTTTAATAATATTGGTGGATGTGAAACTAATTTACGTTATTATTAATTTTAATTTGGAGAAATTAATTTTTTTCTTGTATTAATTTTTTATATTTCAATTGTAATATCTATTTTATGATGATAGAAGATTTTTGTTCATGTTAAATTAAATTTATATGAATGTGTTTATGTTTTAAATTTGTAGAGTATGTATTTTGCGAAATTTTAATTTTTTCAATTTATATTATGTTTTACTATAATTTTACAAAAATTAAATTAATAATAAAATATAATTAGTAAATATATTAATTGATTAAATACACAAATATACCATAAACTAAATGTATTGATTGATTAAATTTACAAAAATACCATAAACTAGACTAAAAAACTTGTGAAATGAAAAAATATATATATATGGCATAGATGGCGTAGCACTGTATCTACACCATGAAAAGCAGTAGAAACTGCAGTTCGGTTGGACTGTAGTTTCTACTGCATTTCCACCAATTCACGCCAAAATGGCGTGGGTTGGAGATGCCCTCACGGTAATGACCCTACAGTGATTACTGTAAAACATTGTTTATTATTATTTTTTTGATTTTCTCTTGTTTTCTCTCTCTTTGATTGTATTAATTTTAAGTGTTAATTTATATTTTGATAATTTTAATTTATGATATATTTGTATTTTTATCAATCAATATATTCACTCAATTAAAATTAAATTTAATTTGTTTAAAAATTATAATTAAAATATAATTAAATATGAAAAAAATTTAAAAAATTATACAAAACACATGTTCTACAAATTTAAAACAAAAACACATTCATATTAATGTAATTTAACATCAAAAAAAATATTATACCATAATAAAATTGAACTTACAATTAAAATATAAAACAACTAATACAAAAATAAAACTTGATTTGCAAAATTAAAATTTAATATGAGAAAAATTAATTCCATCTCCACCAAGATTATTGAAATAATCTTAAATTTTAATAAAAAAATATATTTTTATCTAAATTTATTTTATTTTAATTATTGTATTACAAAAATATTTATATATTATTAAAAATATCAAAATATTTTTTTGGTTGAAAGAATAAGTAAAATAATTAAATATAAGTGTGAATTGTTAAATAATAATAATAAAAGAGGTGTGGAGAAAAATATATTTAAAATATTTTATTTAGTGTTAAAAATGGAATAAATAATTAGAATAATTTTTACTATAGTTACTATATTTTTATATTTGTGAATGAAGATGGCCTTAGATGCTGCCAATGTGAAACTGCCTATTTATGGCCTTCCATGGTGCAAGATAGAGTACCATCCGGCAACGCAGAGTGCATTGGAAATTGGGAATACACGTAACCAGAAGACCAAATGCAAGGTATTACCTGCAATGACCACTTCTTAATTGACCCATCTCCGCTGCCAGTATAGAGATGTCCATTCCCAGCCATGGTCAACGCATGAATACCACTGTATCGCCAATCTTTTTCTTCGTACCACTTGTTTAATGGTTCCTTCCCCAAAGGAGCACTAACGCTCCAAATAAATATGCCACCTCCACTGTCACCATTCACACACAATGGCTGGCTGCTCTTCATCCGCATAAATTACAGCCATGACTTTGTGCTCATGGGCTTTAAGCGTATGAACATGAGAGAAGTCCTGCATAAACGAAGCAGCAAACTAAATGAGAAAGGAACAAGAAAGAGAAATCCTCAAACTTAAGATGTTCCTGTTATAATGCTTACCTGCAAAGATCACACATGGACTGACTTATCAAATGATGAGCTAAACAGAAATCCACCTAGAGAGCCAAAAATTCATTCAGAAGGAGAGTCTACTAAAATAGTAAACACATAAAAATCCAAACCTAACTCCAAGTTGGGTGCACAGCAGAAGAAAATTGAATATCTAGCAGATATAGAATATCTATCTGGAACAGTTTATTCTTTCAATGTAAATCACTAAATAAAATTTCATACCTCCAATGGCTAGTCCTGTGGCACAATCACGATGGCCACACATGTCTTTGAATTTCACATTTCCCTTTATAGAAAAACCTTTTATCAACATTTGTCGCCTCTGTTTGATTTGCCCGATTTGCGTCATTTCCATCACTCTTCTCTGCCTCCAGCAACTCATCCCCTTCACGTACTTCTGATCTTTCCTTGGGCACTTGACACAATTCACTGTTAACTAAGCAATGTAGCTTGCTATTTTCATAGCTAAAATGTCTATCTAATCGGGAGAAAGTACCATAACTGAGGAGCTCTAATCAACTCCCTGACAGACTTCCACACATCAACAACCTATGGACGACATGAAGGAGCAAAATTCAAACAGCTGCATAGAATTTTCTGCAATGATCCAAATTCCTCACCAAATTTGCTTTCCAATAAACTGTTTGCTTTCTCTTGCAAACCTGCATGGAAGCAAGAACAATCCAAACTATTTGCTTCATTTATCTTTGACAAGATACATTCAACATGATCAACAATCACTTCAACGAAATGTCTCCCGATCAGAATTGTCAGCAAAATAACACCCAATGTCCAAATATCAGAGGCATACCCAACTGGATGTTCTAAGCAACAACATTCGACATCCAAATCCTCCGACTTCAGTATTGCAGAAAACACTTCAGGACTCAGAAACGCCTTGCTTTTCAAGAAGTCGCCAATTAACTCTCCCATTTCTTTACCACCAACTCTTCTCCCAACAAGACCAGCCTTTTTAACAGCCTCCTGAGCAGATCTGCCAAGCACTAAAACCTCACTCAAACTCAGCTTCACATGTCCAAAATTATCAAACTCAAAGCAAGAAAGACCAAAGCACCCCAAAACCAAACCTTCCAAATGCAAACCAAAAACTGCTTCACACATTTCCATACTCACCATGGCAAACCCACACAACCCATCTCTCTCAAAACCCTCCTCAAACCTTTCCCAATTCTCCAAAACACTTCCATTTTTACTCCTCTCACTCACAAGATACAAGTCCCCAGCTTCCACATCGCCCCACAAGCCACAAACTTCACAAACCCTACTAAGCCTCCTAAACAACAAACCCAGTTCCTGTCTCTCCCTCTCTTTCATCCCGTTCAAAACACTCAAAACCCTCACTTTATAACTAACCTTAAAAACAGACCCATTAACATCACCACCACTACCAGAAACTTTCAAAAGCCTCACCTTTCTCTCACCCTCTTTGATAAAGGCAGCATCTTTATCAACAATCCGTGGGTTCCACGTTTCATAGAAGTGATCAGACCAAAGACGGGAGAAATCAAAGTCCTGAACTTTGGTTTGAACATGGAGGTCATTTGGCGGTTTTGGGGCTTTATTCTGGGAATTTGGAGATTTGGGGTTCTTGATTAGTCTGAGGAGGTCAATGTTCTTGGGGAGAGATGAAGGTCCTTGTTGAGACGGGTACTTGACGAGTTGTGTGCACCCGGGGCACCGAATAGTTTGTGGGTACTTCTCGGGAAGATTTCGAAGACATGTTTCGCAGCTTGTGTGTCCACACGGGAGTACACGTGGGATTGTGTAGTCGCTGTCGTAGGATTGGAGACAGACCGGACATTCTGGTTGTTCCGGCAACTCCATTTGCCTAGAAGAAACAGGACGACAATGGCATGATGTGTTGGATTGATTTAAATTTTGTTATACGACGTCGTTCCAACCGATTACTACGTCAATTTGATTGACCTCCTTGACTTGCAAGAAAGGAACGACGACGTATTGATATTGCTGTGCCTACTGACGATAACGCCCCTATAGTTCTTTCATAATGTCGAAAACAACCCTGGCGGAGTCCATATTTCATTCTTCACCGGTTGAAATCTCAGACCATTCGACACTCGTAGTTGAGACACACAAACAAGGATAGCTGCCATTGTTGTTTACAAAGGTACGGATTTCTCAATACAATCAGATCGGCTTCCATTCAAGAGTTCATTGCTTCATCATCTTATTTATTTTATTGTTCAGGATCTGACAGAACAAAATGGAATTATAGATTTGATTTCTGTTGAAATGTATGTTCTTGTAATTAAATTTGAAAAAAAGACGTAATGATTTTAATGGTGTTGTTGAATGGCAGATGGCAGGAGCAGGAAGTTCAATGATGTATTCGTTCTTACTATGCACTGTAATTCTGTCTCTACAGCAGATGTACCGAGGAAAGCTGGCTTCCACGGAGCTGTTCACCATTCTGGGAGGCTTTATCAGCTCTCTCTTGTTCCTTGTTTTGCTAACTGTGAGTTTCTGTTGATTCTCTTTGAGAACACTTCCAATGTTTTTCTAATGCTTAATTTGCCATGTTGAACCATTGGTAATCGAACGTACATGATCGTCAAAAAGCTATAAGTGCAGGGTTTAGGGTTTAGATTAAAATTCGAACTACTGGATTGACTATGATTTGGACTGCTAAAAGAAAATCGGCTGAATTGTTCTTGTTTAATTTAAGTGAATATCAAAATGGCTTCTTTTGCTGCCATTAAGAATTGGGTTCATATCAAAATTTTATCTTTCTGTGAAACAAATTCGTTATTGTTGGTTTTTCCCTTTTTTTTTTTGCTTTTTTGTTTGAATTTTTTAATTTGGCGAGATTCTTATAATTAGGAATGATATTCTGACTGAAAGTCATTTGATGTTTTTTTTCCTTGTTTTTTTCCCTTCTTTTGATGTTTTGTTTTCCTTGTTTTTTTTTTCCTTCTCTCTCATTGCTAAAGCCAATTAAATTTCTCATCAAATGTTATTCAAAGGTAAAAATTTTTATCATTCATATATTTGATTAGGTTCGGAATGCCTTTAATGTCTTTTTTTCCTGAATATCCATATGTAATTCATTACTCGCCCATTTGTATTTTTGAGACCTTGTCCATGTTAGTCATATTATCATAGACTCAGTTACCACACTGAGCAAGTTGAGGTCCGCCTATGAGTTGGCTATTTATATTTTTGTCATCTGCTGCATTGAGTTAAATGATAATATTGTTTGGTTTGTCCTTTTGCTTGCAGTTCATTGGGAATTTCCAGGAAAGATGTGGCATGAGGGCTAGTTGGGGTGCTGGTGAGTAGATTCATCAGATATTTTTTTTGCTTGTATTCTTTGTGTTTTCCAAGTTAAAATTGAATGAATGAATTGGAGGGATTTTTTTCCAGGTTTCAGTATTCCAAGGATTTTATCCAACTGCTATAGATTTTCTCGTGTTGTTGATGTGCAAAAGCCCCGTCATTGTGTTTCCCAGTATCAGCAGTCCTTTTCCGAGAAGAAAAGATGTACATCATACACTAATATTCTTTTCTTCTTTCTTTCACAGTTTTATTAGCGGAAGCTCTTGCTTTAATTGCGGCTGGCACTGTCCACCGAGTCTGCATCACAACATGGTATTTTAACATGTGACCTTATTACTTGCATCTTCACTGTGTGTGAAAAATTATTAGACGAATCAATTAGCCTTAAATTTTTATGCAACTATCCACTATACTGTTGTAATCAGACTCCTCCGCACCACCATGGGGATATCTGTTTCCATAATATTTCAACATCAAATATCTTCAAATTGAAAGTAACGAGGTAGGAGAAAATATTGGTTCAAGATCTAGGTTTCATTATCGACAATGTAATAGGAGGCATTTTTTAAAGGCTTCCAACTAATATCATTAGAAAGGTGGAAATTGTTTCTTAAGACAACATCACAGAAATACGCATTGGGACCTGGCAAATTGTTGAGGTTGGTTATGCATTGTCGGCTGGTAAAGGCAACGATTAATAGATTTCATATGAGAGAGTGTCTCTTATGTATTGCATCCTGACGATATGTTCCTCCTTTTGTGTTTGATGCAGTTTCTTGTTCTCGGTTGTACTATTATATGAGGTCAACAAACTTTCTGGAGTGATAGTTTCTAAAGGTGAATCTAAAACGAGGAGGCACTGAGGAAATTTCTGTTGTAGCTTATTGATGTAACAGATCTTTAGAATTATCAATTTTCATCGGCACAAGATGTACCAAACGAACAAAACTTAGAGAAGATGAGAACGTTGGCTATTTTATTCACGGGAAGAAATGAAAGTTAGTAATTTTTATCTTGGATGTTTCACCTGTGAAACACTTTATTTTCATTTTAAAGTGTGTATTTTTGACATGTTGGTTGGCATGATTAAATTCAAAGGGATGTGCAAGACAGACAGTTGTTTCGAATTGTTTGTATTACCAAAAACAGCAGGTCAGAGTCAGATGATCACTTGTTTCTTGCAGATTGTAGTTTTCACTGTGAAGTATAGTCGATACCAATTAAAAGAACCTAAAACAAATGAAATGGAAACAAATCGGATGGATGAACTCAGTGTTCACAAACGTTTACAAAAACTTTATTCTTTGAGTGCTTACTGTTATGTACATATGAAGTGTCTCAATATAGTCTCATTGAAAGTGATTCTAAGTAAATAAAATTCCTGATATGTCAGAATGGCCTGGATACAACACATAATATGCTCCAGTAATATGGAAAAGAATGCGTAAGCACAACATATGACTCTGGACGACACATTCACGGCGGATTTTCTTGATCCCTGAGCATAATCCCTTGCAGTTTCAGTCATTCTAGCTGGCTGTGCAGCTCTGGCCTACAGAACTTTCAGCAGCAGCATGCTTTTGAAGCTGGTAAAAAGCAAAAACTAAAACATTCATTTTCTGGATTCATTCCTATGCATCTGAATACGCACATCCAACTCTATGGAACCATTAACAATTTCACAAGAATATTGGCATGTATTGAAGTAAAAGCTTCTAGTTAGACTCTGAGATCACATAGATTCTGCAATCTGCGTTACTGCATTACAGCCATATCATCACCTATCAACATAAAGCATGATAAGTAATACAATCCATTCTAAAATGGCCCCCAACATACACCCCTTTCATTTTAATTATCATATGGCTTTGTTACATCCAATTGTTCCCTTTCCAGCGGAGCAATAAATATCTAGTTTTGCAGTAGTTTGTGAGAAGCAAGAAAACATAAAGGGAAGCCACTCATCAATATTTGACCAAAAACAGAAAGGTACTAAAGGATATGCTGCAATCTTCTGCAAAGAACAAAACACCAAGTGATAGTGGCATATAAAAATTGAAGCCTCTTTTTGTTTGTTGTTCCAATGCCTAGATATAATAGACATCACTATCATCAAAACACGTTATTCTTTTGCCAGAGCAAAAAGATGTTCAACAACCTTTATGGTTCAGTTATGGTATTTGCGGAATAAACATCAAACTATAAATACATCTATATGAAAACAGAAAGGAAAAGAAAAGCTAACCCGCAAGAATTTGAGATCACTTGGCATTCGTCAGTACGCAAGTTTTTCAACTCTGCCATTGCCTTGTAAATGAAATAAACAGTGTCTATCTACTGAGATATGGTTGGTTCATCAATCCCATAGAGGCTCTTTGACAAGGACGTTTATTTTCTCTTGAAGAAACTTTAGTACATCTTCTCTTCCTTCTATCAAAAGCAATTGTCTCAACCTCCCAAATGTTGTGCCCGAAGGTCGAATTTCCATTTCTATCATCTCCTCCAAAAAAATGCATGCTTGACTAGCATCACCCTTCTCGCAGAGTCCATTTATCAGAACTGAAAAGGTATGCATGCTCGGAACAAATTTCTTTTTCTTCATGTATTTCCACACTTTAAGAGCCATTTGTAGCTCATCCCTGTCAAGAAACATCTTTATCATCATTGTATATGTGTCTGCATCTGGCTCACACACCTTTATCATTTTACGAAAGACTTCTGAGGGTTCATCAGTCTCTCCACGGCTGATCAAACTATTCAGAATGATATTAAATGTTCTTGAATTGGGTTTCACACCCTTGGCATGCACATCACTCAAGACCCTGTATACATTCTTCAACCTGTTGACTTTACAAAAGGCCCCAATCAAAGCATTATACACAGGAACATCAGGCTTGACTCCATTCTTCTCCATCTCCAAGAACGAATCAATGGCATCTTCGATCCAAATCTCATTCCCATATGTATGTACCGAAACACTATAAATAAACGACGTTGGCTTACAACCACTACGATCCATCTGCCTAACAATTCCAAGTGCCTCATCAACCCTTCCGGCCTTACAAAGCACATCAACCATAATCCCATAAGTAACAATATCCGGCTCACATCCTCTATCAACCATTTCCCTGAAAACCTCCCTTGCCTTGGGCAAGTTAGGATCTTTTCCCCACCCATCAATCAATATACTGTAGGTTTTCGAATCTGGAACAAACCTCCCCTTCATCTCATAAAAAATCTGCTGAGCCTTTCTCACATTCTTCGACTTACACAAAGCACTAAGCAACCCACTAAACGCGGCAAGGTTAGGCTCAACCCCATACTTCTCCATCACATTGAACGTATAAACCGCCTCGTCCACCTTCTTAGCCCTAGCATTCTTCCTCATCACAATACAAAATGTCTCAACATTCAACAACCCTTTCCCTCGCATTGAACCCACAACTTCCCACATAATTTGGTACTGTCTAATCTAAGCCGATGACTCAATCAAACTATGATAGGCTCTAACACTATGATTATAATGGCGTTGCTCGGCGGCCCAAACAAAGAACCGGTAAGCAACCATGCCAGCATTTTGGAACCTATCAAGGACATATTCAGCAAATCTCCGGCGAAACCCTGAATCCGCCTTCGTCGAGGACGGCGTGGAGGGTTGTTGTCGGTTATGACATCATTTTTTTGCATATTTCTTTGGCGGTTTCGGTGGGTTGTGGCTCAAGTGAAGTGAATTTTCTAACATGAAAGCCAATGACTTTTCTGTTTCTTTTGCAAAGTGTAATCATTTGTTTTTTGTGAATTACTGAAATAGACATAGAATAAGTAAGAGAGAGTGGAAGTACCAGAGAGTTGGTAGTTGTCTCCGTCAATGGAGTCCGAAGTAGCTTCACTTGGCAGGTTGTAGTGTTGAGGCGAGTGGAGTTTGGAGTTTATGCGAAGGAAGCAGCGTTTTCACATAGACGGTACCGTTCCGGTTGGTTTTTTCT
>CAODLS010051589.1:0-10967 GCA_948243855.1 Flueggea neowawraea | reverse complement strand
GAACCTCCCTAGGGGTTCCATATCACTTAGACCTTCAAGAGAACATCCACTAACCAACATTAGGAACAAAGAAACCTCCAAATTCTCTAATCAAAGGTAGAAACACTCAAATACTAAACCATATCTGAACGAAGAACTACTGGAATCCGATCGGTTTGGGCGGGATTTTACATATAACAGTTGACATCCTTAGGGGCTCAAACAATACACCGTCACCCTAATAATCTCAAAGCTGAAACAAACAAAACTAATCAAAAAGTATATTCGCAAGCATTGTAGTCCATGAGTTCCAGCAAGATATACATTGCCAAACTACAGTACATTATACTACGGGGGAATGAGCAATAATGCAGACTTCCAAATTTTACTATGTCCAAACGTTAGTCTAAGAATATCAGAATGGAATTGACACGAGACCGAACTGAATTGATAATTATTCCTAACTGGCTAACTGATTATGGATTATGCCACCAAAAACAGAATAAAAAATGTGGACTACTGCCACAAAAAACAGAATTACATGTGTTTGCATTGGACACACGATTATCATGTTGCCTTGGTAACTAGGCCTTGACTGATAATTGATATATCAAAGGCTATGTTTACCCCTGTAAAATAGGTGTCCCGACTCAGAATAATTAAAATAATTATTTACAGACAACAGACTTGTAGAAATAGATAAATAATAGCATAAGTATTACTAACTATAATATATAATATTTAAAGAACATATCCTCTTATCAAATATACAAAGCAGACATATAATTAGCAGACAACATATTATAATATCTAAAATAACTTAAACAGATACATTAACAAACAATCAAACATGCACAACAAATATTTAATTACAGAAGTTATTACATAGTATATTATAATATATAGAATATATTAGTCAGAGTATTGGTTATTGGACATAATATCAAATATTCAAAATTGACATATCATTAGCAGGCATGCATAATACAATATTCAGACTAAATATTATTGTCAGAATATTCTAAGCATCGAAACATGCAGAACAGACAATTATTACTAAAGAATATATTAATCTCAAGAAGATTATTTAAATGGAACATATATTAAATCCCAAATAGACTATTAAATACAGAAGGTATAATATAATTTTAAACCCTTTCTCGTTACACATAAATTCAACATAAGCCATATTTTCAAGTTGCCAAATCTTTAATTAGTTGAGCTTACATGCAAAGGTTTGAGCACAGTAAAAACGCATAATTTAAGAAAGACATAACCTATGTGTCTAGAGCTGTTATCCTACTTACTTGAACGCTGAGCCAAATAATCCAATCGCGCACCTCAGATGGATGACTGGTCACCTTGAATATTGAATAGTATTGAAAACAAATAATTCATAGCAAAATCAAATACCGTATTGTGGTCCTAAAGAAAAAGCATGGAATGCAAATGCATCCCCAAACCCCCGATGATGTCGGAAATCCAATTGTGATTGAAAATCTAACATTTCTTTCGAAAATCGGGAATCTCAAAAAATTACGATCTAGTTCCTCAACTTTTGCTAATTTGCACTTTAATCCCTAAGACCTCAAAAATTTATAGATTAGTCCCAAACTTCCAAAAATTATAGTATGTCCCTAAACTTTCCAGAATTACATTTCTAACCTCAAGCTCTAGAAAATTTGCAATCTAGTCCTTACGATAGAAATTTATTAAAAAATGCCACAAATTCATCCAAACCGACACCCATTATTCCGAATCACTTAAATCATCACCCAATCATTTTTATTCATAAAAATCATTCATCAATTTTACCAAATAATCAATAAATCATCAAAACCCAACTAAATTCTTCCAATTAAATCCCTAACAACACCAAATTCTCTTCAATCTCCAAAACCAATTACAACCACACTCAAATCTATATATATTCTTTCAAGATTAACCAAAATCTAAATCAATTTCATCATCAATTCACCTAGTTTTACCTTCAAAAATTCAGAAATAACAAACCAAACACAAAAAAATGCATGTTCAACACAATTAAACAAAGCTCACATCATTCCTACATCCGTTCTAGCATTATCCATCAAAAACCACCTTAAATCCATCAGAAACAAGAATCAAATCCAAATCCTAACCTCACATTTGTCCTCCAAACAACACCCGACAAACTCACATAATAATTCATGAAAAAGGAAGAAGAAAAGAGAAGAAAAATGAGAGATTTACCTTGAATTAGTTGCAATATTCGAAGAGGAAGTAAGAGAGAAAGAGAGCAACTGTTTAGAGAGGAAGAGAGTGAATAGATGAGTTAGAATGTGAAAATGGGGAAGGAAGGAAGGTGTATGGTTGGTTTTAAAAAGAAGAAACAAAAACAATGCATTTTTGTTTTGTTTTGATGTTTTGTTTTTGTCCTCTGTCTCTTTTTTTCAAAAACCCACAATATCAAAACTTGAATCATTCCAAAACATTTGTCATCCATCGACCAAACCGATACTCCAAGGATCCGAATAAACAAACTTTAACTGCCAATGAATCGAAGACCAAATTGAAATTAATCAAGGTGTTACAGCTGCCACTGTCAAATAAGTCACCATCGTGCTGTCATCTCTAGATCACTCACTAATATTTTCTCCTCGTCGACCGTCTCCACATCATCGCCTCCCCAGTCCAGTAGCCATTGAATCTTAGTCTCTCCTTAATAGTGGCGTAGAGAAGCAAAGGCGGTGAGGAAGCTTGACAATTGCATTGTCTGTAAGAGTTGGGGAAGAAGCGCCACAGTCTACATGACCAAGAAGAGAAGTAAGTTGTCGTTAGTGAGAGGAGAGGCAATAGAGGAGGGGAAAAGAAAGGAGGGAGGGAAGAGGAGAGGCGGTGACAATAGAGAGTCTCAAAAGCAGGAGAGAGAGAAGCAAATGATAGTGAAAGAGAGAAGGGACAAAGAGAGAGAGAAGGAGAGACAGATGAGAGGAGAGACAGTGACGAGAAACTGAAGGACGCTTGAAGAGAAATTTGTAGTAAATAGGGTGCTACTTTTACAAATAGTTTCAACTTTTGGGTAGCACTAAAATTATTTTGACTTTATTGTTTATTTGAAAAATATAGATTTTAGAAATGGTAGATTATGCATTTCCTCAAGTTTAAAATTGGGCATATTTAGGGGGGGAAAAGTACTAATGGATTAAGTGGATATAATCAGAATATGTATTAAAATGTGTCCATTTGGCTTAATTTACTAAAAAAAAATCAATTAGAAAACGTCAAACGACTAGTCATCCGTGGTGCTTGATCCATAATTTATTAATTTTGTCCTCCACTTGGGCTCACAATCCGACCAAGTAGGCTGGTCATGTGGGGAAAGATTGAAACTGATGGGGCCAATGTGATGGAAATTAGGGCCTCCAATTTTGGACACGATCTGTTTAAATGACACGATTAGATACAAAGTTAAATGGGTTTGAATTTGCCATAAATGAGTTTGGGTCATAAACAGGTTGAGTCCGTTTATAACACGAAAAAAATGAGCTTAAACGGGTTCAACACATTTAACCTGTTTAACATAACTGGATTAAACGGGTTAACTTGCTTACAACACAACCCGTTTCCGACACGACCAACTTACAAAATTTCTTTTATGAAATATTTAATTTATTATTTTTATTATATGTATTGATATATGTATGTTTATGTTGTATTATACAAGTGTAAGGAAAGAAGATATGAAGATTATTGAAAATGATAGTTATGTTTATGGAGAATGAAATTTATTAAAAAATATTGTTTAATATTTTATGTTGAGAATTATAAGATTGTTTAATATTTTATGTTGAGAATTATAACTTTTTAATGGACTTCGTAATTTTAGTTGTTTTGTATTTGATTTACCTATATTTAGAATATTATTGTTTTGATGGATATTATAAACCTATATTTATTATTTTAGTTGAAGTTATTTTAGTGTTAATTGTGTATTTTTTTGTTTATTATAAAGATGTTAAAAGTGTTAAATAGGTTAAATGTGTTAAACATATCAAATAGGTTAAACGTGTTAAATGAGTTTTATCGTGTTAAACAGATTAAACGTGTTAAATGGGTTAACTCGTGATACGTGACATGTTAACAATAAATGAGTTGTGTCGTGTTGAGCCGCTAAATATCCGTGTCGTGATCGGGTTGGCGTTAAACGGGCTCAGAGAGTAAACGGATCAACCCGTTTAAAATTCGAGTCATAAACGAGTTGACCCATGTAGACCCGACCCGACCCAACCCGAATTACCACCCTAATAGAAATTATGATGCACTTTTCATTAGCTAGTGGCCGTAGTGGTGGTAGGATTCGGCAACGTAACAAATGTCAAAGCGTTACATTGGCAAGCGGACTTTACAACTTGTAGTCAGTATGTTTCTTTGGGAAGATTAAAGTGGGAATGTGTCACACTCACCTCTCACAATAAGGTGACATGCACTTACTTGCTTTATTTGCTATTTAATTAAACTCAAATTGATATTTCATTATAAGTTGTTTTATTCATTAAAAACATATTTAAATTTTGTCATAAAATATGCCGTTTTATCATAATTTCATACATAAAACCTCGTAACATTATATCCAAAATCAAAGAAAAATAACTAAAGTATCAGAGTTTTCTAGATAGTTTACAATGATTATTCTAAATGACCAAGATCCAAAAGGCAATTACCTAAAAAGATATTCAACTCCTATTGTTGGTACAACCTCTTTTAGAAGAACTCTGAAAACAAATTTGAAGTAAGAATCAACTTCTAGCTGCTAACAATATGTGGAGGGAGGAGAGAGGTGGTGAGTATGAAACTCGTAAAATGGCACATATACAACAAATAGGAAATAGTAAAGGGTTAATATATATATATATAATCCATATCAACAATTAACATTTCATTATCTTTTATCAATTTATCAATCTTAATTGGTTATTGATCAATTCCTCATTATTCATAACAATGGCCTTTGAAAATATCATCTATGCTAACCAATAACTTGTAGTTTCAAGAAAATATAATGCAATGCAAATAAAACATGCGTAAATGCTGCATACACCCATAACACACTAAAACTGCTCTCACAACTACTTGAATGCTAAAATAATAAATGTAACCCATAACTACCATCCAAGTTAAGATCAAACTCAAGCTAGTAACCTTAAAAACTAAAACAATATGTAGCTTAAAAGGGCTAATAAATTGATAGTCTTAGGGGGCTAAAATAGGATTGGACACCTTAAAGGTCATAAAACTGAAACTAGTTGGCCGATTGTCTTGGATCCTTGGATCCACTCATTTCAATAATCAAACCATAATCATGCTAATCAATATGAGTGTTTACGAGCAGTGCAGTCCACAGACTTCAGTAAGATACACTCAGCTAGATAACAATACAATATACTAAAAGTGTATAATCAATAATATAGTCTCATATTTTAGTAATCCATCATATCTCATTATAGGTGTGTATCATCATAAGCCAACCATTTAGTTCCTTTCTCAATATGCATATATCTCAATGCCTTTAGGAAATGCATGGATGTCATGGAAATATTTAAAACAATTGAAAATAACTTATACCGCTTCCATTTTACAGGAAAATAATCATTTTAGAAATTCATGGATTTAGCAAAATCATACATAAATATACTATGAAACAATCTATATTATATATATGTTCACTCACCTGGTCGGTTAAGATAAAGAACAGTCCTAGACTCAGTTAGCAAAAGTACCCTGGTGTTTGATGGCAATACTAAATTCCCTCTTACTACTAGATTTAAAGAATACATGTACAAGAATTTGGCTTACGCTATGAATTCAAATTTAACAATGCCATAAAAATTATTAAGCTACGAAACGAAATGAACTGGAACAACTTCCCTTTTAGTTCTCTCTTCTTTTGATTTTAATATTAGATCCTCATATTAGTCTTTACTTGTCACGACCCGTTTTCGAATCATGACCGGCGTACAAGGCGAACTGTCTATAGGAGCATAATCCATCTCGTACAAGCCTCAAAGAATCAAAAACTTTACCCAATTATTCATTTATCAAAACATTCTAATCCAAACCATTTATAGGAAATCATATATGTATATAAAATATAATATACGAGTGTAACAAAATATAATGTAACAGAAACCAAATACAAGGTAAATGTAGTGTAAATCGGAGAAATCAAAAGACAAAATGTAAACCTTAATAACCCAACAGCATCCCGGAGCGGAGCTCTAAAACAAAGGAGAAGCCGGGGCAAGAGGGCGTCACTAACCAATAATGTAGACGCCTCACTGAGCTGAAGATGCCAATCGGTTATTGAGCCAAAAATCAACTTGAAAATAAGGATGGAAACAAACAAAGAAAAGGAAAGAGGGTAAGAACCCAGTGAGGGACAACACTCCAGATTGCCTTATACATGTCTCACAAAGATTGTTTTGAAAATAGTTTGAAAATGTCATATGCAGGTATAAAGAGGTATACATATATACACACTACATACGTAGTAGAGTTTCAAAAAGAAACCTTTCGAAAACGTTCGCAAATAAAGCAAACACATGTGCACGGGCATAACAATACTAATAGAATCAAAATAAAAAATAAAGTATAAGTAATATGGACCAGTAATAAACATGGTGTGGTCTGCATCATCCAATCAAGCTGTATAATAAACATGGACTCTGTCACTAATCCAAAACAAATCATGTGTCGGGCCGGGACACATGGCTACCAACATCCTAGTAGTTGAGCCTTGACAAAACATTGGTATACCAAAGGCTACATACCCCATAGCCACGCGTCCCATATCAGATACAAAACCTATAATAACATAATATACATAAGCAAGGCATACAAATCATAATGAAAAACAGAGGGAGGATATATATATACATATAATAGAGTATTGAGTATTAATTTGCATAATCAGATTTATTAATTTAGTCAATCCTTAGATTAGTCCAATTTCTGAATAAGTGTCAAATACGGTAAAAACAGATACAGTTTCAAGACATAGCCTATGCGTCTGAAACTGTCATCCACTCACCTGGATGTCCAAGCAATAATAGTCAGGCACCACTGTCGAGCGGCTGATCTCACTGACAAGAATAAGTAACTGAAACGAAGATATCAGAAACAAAATACATCAAAAACATAAAAAACGAAACACTGGCATTGTAGTTGTACCGAAATGCGTGCATATAGATATGTAGACACAGATGCTCAGACGACGCCTAAAAACACATTTCTATCCAGAGTCTAATATAATAAATGAAAAATTACACCTCAGTGGAAAATTATACCTTGGTCCATAAACTTTGGAAAATTATAATTTAGTCCCTAACACTCCAAAATCATTTATTGGTCCTCAAAATCCTCAAAATATATAAATTGATCCTCCAATTATTTCAAAATTCAATTCTCACCTCCAAAAGAAAAATATCACTTTTAGTCCTCAATACAAAATTACCAAATAGTCTCAATCGACAAAATCGACACAATCATTTATTGGTCAATCTCAAACTCTTGATCATGAATCCATCATCTCTTTCAACAATCAAACTCAAAATCACCAAGAAAATTCGAATTCAAATTCAGATTTCTAAGGAACCTAGAGCAAACAATCTCAAATCTTAAAAATTCACATAGATTTATGTTAATCTAGGTCCCTCCTAGCTACATACATCATAAACAAACTCCAATTTAACAAAAAATCCACTCGAATTCGGCCAAAACCATCACCCATGCTTAAGAACATACCCATTTGATCCAAAAGCTTAAATCCACAGAACCAAAGCTCATTCTAGGTTTATCTAACCTTAATCTACCTTAAACAAACAAAATCAAGCTTCCATTAACACAAAATGCCATTAAATCTGACCCAAACAAGCAACTCGGCCAAAGCCCTAAAAATGGAATTTCAAGATGAAAAATGGCTGAAAGTAGGGATTTAAAAGAGAAATCTTACCTCAAGATGTGTTGGGAAACCAAAGAGAAGTAATGAGGATATTTGAGAGACGAATTTTGGTGGTTTGATGGAGTAAATGTCAAGTGAGGGTCGGTTGTGGTTATAAAGACAAAGAGCAACAGAGACGCACCGTTTCAGTTTCGTATGGCTAACTCGAGTTAGAGGTTCTCTAACTCGAGTTATATTGCCCAGCATCAAATTTGGGAGTATGGATAACTCGAGTTAGACATTGGATAACTTGAGTTATCCAGTCATCATTCAACTCGAGTTAGATCTTATTTAACTCAAGTTAGCCACGGTTTGCACCACTCGAGTTACACAAAGTGTTTATTCGAGTACCGAGTTACTCTAGGGGTTCAACCACATCTTAACTTGCAAAAAATATCCTCGTTAACCCAAGCTAACATTACCTTAGCTTAATTAACCTACTAAAACACCCCACACTTATATCCGGATTGGTCAGAATTGAATAAAAGGTTAGTCGGAACGGGCAGAATATTACATACTTCCCCTCTAAAAATAATTTGTCCTCGAATTTCCAAACAAATGAGACTAAACTAGGATCAACTTAAGTCTCCAAAATAGAAGTCCAAACAAAAATCTTGACTCTAACTCACGAGCATGACTAATGCTCAACTAACACTCGGTTACCCGCCCAACATACATATATGCAAAAATGACGATCCAGAGATAGAAATCGATGCAGATGTGCAAAACAGAAATGCCAAATGTAGAGACAAATATATATGTAGAAACAAAGTGCAGAGATGCAGAAACAAGGATGCAGAGACGAAAATGAATGCAGAAAGGCAGAAATAGAACGCTCTGACCTAAGAATTAGTATAGTTGAACAAGTGCGGATATGTACGCCGTATCTCATCCATGGCCTCCCAGTTGGCCTCCTCATCTGAGTGATGTCTCCAAATCACTTTCACTGAAATGATGTCCTTATTGCGAAGTCTATTAACCTGCCGATCAACAATCCTTACTAGAGCCTCATCATAAGGCAAATTAGGTCACACCTCAACAGACGGCGGTGCCAAAACCTAAGATGGATCAGAAACATACTTCCTCAGGAGTGATACATGGAATACCAGGTCAACATAAACCAACTGAGGTGGTAACGCCAACTCAGATGCAACGGCCCCAACACGGCCAATAATCTCAAATGGACCAATTTATCTCGGGCTCAACTTGCCTTTCTTCCTAAATCTCATGACACCCTTCATCGGTGACAATTACGGAATACATGGTCTCCAACCTCAAACTCCAAATGTTTACGCTTCTGGTTAGCGTAACTCTTTTGACAACTATGAGCAATCTGGATCCTTTGCTGGATCAACCTGACTTTCTCAATAGTCTCCAAGATAAGATCTGGCCCTAATGGTTCTCTCTCTAGCCTCAGCCCAACATAAAAGAAATCTATAGTTTCTACCATATAAAGCCTCGTAAGGCGTCATCCCGATACTCGAATGTTACAAATTGTTGTATGTAGACTCTACCAATGAAAAGTGAGAATCCCAACTCCCACTGAAATCCACAACGCACGCTCTCAACATATCCTCGAAAGTTTGAATCGTACGCACCGATTGAGCATTGGTTTGCGGATGAAACGTTGTACTAAGGTCCAATCGATTACCTAACTCTTTCTGTAAAGGTCCCCGGTGAGACAATATAGAGACTGGTACACCATGCAAACACACTATCTGGTCTACATATAACTTCACCAACCGTGTTGCTTCATATGTCGCCTTGACAGGTAGGAAATGTGCCAATTTCGTCAATCAGTCCAGGATCACTCAAATGGAGTCGTACTCAGAAGATGTCTTTGGTAACCCTACAACGAAATCCATTGTGATGCGATGTCATTTCCACTCTGGAAGTAGTAACTACGGCAACAACCCAGAAGGATGTTGGTGCTCAAACTTAACATGTTGATAGATCAAACATTGATTAACAAACTTCGCAATGCCTTTCTCCGTCCCCAACGACTAATAAGACTCTCGAAGATCCTTATACATCTTAATGTATCTCGGGTGTACAGAATATGTGAAGTTGTGAGCATCAGTCATAATCTCCTTGCGTAAACCACCATAAGATGGTACGTATAACCTTAATCCAAACCACAGAACTTTAAAATCATCAACACTAAACCCAGGTACACTAGATGATCTAACTCTGTCAACCAAACTCTGTATCTCACTCTTTCTAAAGCTCTCAGATTCGATCAAAAAATATAGGTCTCCCCTCAACATGACCAAGTAAAGCCCCAGAGTCATCAAACTGTAACTCAACTCCATCCACCATCAATCTTTGCCACTTCGAGACTGTTAGTTGTCTCTCCACTTTAATGGGAGCTAAACTCCCCATCGACTTCTTACTCAGAGCATCGACCATGATGTTGGCCTTATCAAGATGATATGATATGGTACAATTATAATCCTTTTAGTAACTCCAACCAACGTCTTTGCCTCAAGTTTAGGCCTCGTTGCCCAAAAATGTACTTCAAACTCTTATGATCTGTGAAGATCTCAAAGGTCTCTCCTGTCACGACCTTTAGCGAGCCCGTGATTGGCGAACGAGGCAAACCGTCTATGGGAGCCCGACCCATCTCGCACAAGCCTCATGGTTCATAACTTACTACCCAATCTTAATTGATTAAAATATTTATTTAATCAAAACATTTATTGTCTAAAACATAAGATAGAATAAACATATATCATATATGAAATATTCAAAAAATATGTATGAATGTCATAATAAATCCAAAATACATAAAAGTATAAAGGTAACCCAATAACCCGACAATATCCCGTTGTAGAGCTCTAACATCATAAACATAAGAGCCCGATCAAAAGGGTGTCACTAACCAAATGACACCTCACTGGTATCCAAAATGCAGAAATGTAGTCGTAGTCAAAAGTAGTCAACCCGCGGGACAAAGCCAACAGTAGACATAGAAAGAAAAGGGGGTCAGGGCCCAGTGAGGGAAAACACT
>CAODLS010051533.1:0-21844 GCA_948243855.1 Flueggea neowawraea | reverse complement strand
TGTCTGTTTGGTTTACTTATTAGTTTCTTTGGATTCGCGGCAAGGAGGGCGATATCTGCAACTGCATTTACAGTGACAGGGGTGGTTAATAAGTTTCTTACGGTTGTGATCAATGTGCTGATATGGGATAAGCATGCCAGTTCATTTGGTTTGCTTTGCCTTCTTTTTACACTTGCAGGAGGTGTTCTGTATCAACAGTCAGTTACTGGAGCTGGCAGTGCTCCTCTGCAACGTGAATCTGCCGCTAAGCAGGTAGATAGTGAGAATGATCCCGATGAAGAGAAGCAGTTAATCAGATGAAGAGAATTCAGCATCCTGCTATTATTTAAAGCGGTTTATTCATGTATGTTTTTTTAGTCTAATTCATATGGACGGTGATCACGGGAGGAGATTTAGTGAGATGCATGGCGGTTTCATTTCTAGAAATAGCCATTATGAATTACCGTAGTTGAATGTGATATTTAAGGAAAAAAACCAAGAATAATTTCTGCTTAGAAATTATAAAAGTACGTTTCTTTCTGATGTATTTTTATCTACACTTGTTTTTCTATGGTTGCTTTATTGATAAGGTTCTTCTTCTTCCTCTTTTTGTCGTTTTTATTTTGTTTCGGTAATGATATTTCTGTAAATTGTTGGAATTTTAGTACCAGTTTGGGTCAATTCATTTGATTGAAAATATTTCACTTCAGGTACATTCAGAGTTAGGTTTTCTGGACAAAATTCATCTTTTATGGTGTTATTAGAACTGCTGTATTTGGTGGAGAATGGTAACTGGTTTGATGTTTGAATCTGGGACGTGTAATATATCTTGTGTGGTTGGAGATTTGTTATGATGGAGCTAATGAGCTATTAACTCTCCAACACGTGATTAATTGAACTCCATTTCTATGTTTTAGTTACTGGACAATTTAAATGCTTTGCATTTTTTGTCCCACTACATCGTCTAAGGTTGCTTGGTTTGCGCAGTTAGAATTCTGCAAATTTTCACATTTATGATCATTTAGAAAATAACAGTATGTTTCCTCTTTTATATAGTTTGTTGTATGTATTACATAACATAATGAATACATTCCATCTTCATGTCTTTTGAGAAATTACTTACTCTCCAAAGCAGTCTTTGAATTACTATAATGTGTCTTAGATCTCTGAGGATGATCCTTAAAATTCTTTTGATGGCTATATTGGCTTCAATCAGGTGGTAAGTTAGAAGATTATTTGTTTACTTCATTCTGCCATGAAGATTCAGGACTCTTAATGGTCAAGCCTCCCCACATAAAAACAATGATTTGTTTGATGGAAATGCTCTGTTTAGATTCTTTTTCCTTTTTTTTTTTTTATGGTTTCAGGATAAAGTTCTGTACCATTTTTGTCTCTAGGTTTCATGGATTCAGCTGGCAGCAAGTTGGGATCGATTCGTCTGCCTGAGCTGATCAATCAACTTTGTGGAACTCAATAGGTAAGATAAGATGCATTCAGTTGAAATACGTGAGCCTTGTCCTTGTTTACACTGCAACCATTATCAGATGCGCTTTTGCTTCTTTCTCAGTTGCCTTCATGTTGCAAACACCGTCGAGTCTCGATGATTTCTTTCTGGGGCAGCTAGGGAATTGGCTTATATATCCAAAAATGCTATCCTGAAGGAAATATCGGCTATGATTTTCTGCTTCTTGATACCAGGCATGGAAGAATTTATGAAGTTGAATGCATGCACATAAATGGTTAGGTAGAAATTGGTACAAACATTTTTTTTAACATGGAAATTGATACAAACAAGCCATCAATTGAAGTACCAAAGGTGGTCATGGTTCTGTTTGAACCGGACTCAGTCTGGAACCAACCCCGCAAAAAGTTGGACCGGACTGGAACCAGAAGGTAGATGTCCGTTTTAATTAGGGAGAATCACACTTTTCTCACTAATTAAAATGTCAAATCTGAAATATGTCCGCACTTGTTTTCAAATATTAAAAATGGCACAAAATGCTAACACATGTATTAAAAATGCTATTTTTTAAAAATTCACTTGAAATTGAGGTATTTTTGTGAGAAATTATTATTTTTTTAAATAAAAAACTAAATTTTTAAAAATTGTACAATGGTATAAATAAGTGTACAAAAGCGTCTCAATTTTTTTAAAATAATTTTATGAATTTTAGTTTGGTTATATGTGTGTGTACTGGTGTACATAAGTGTACATTGGTATACGAAAGTATATAAAATATTTGTATTTTTATATCAAGTTAATGGAAAAATAATTTTCGAGTTCCTGAAGTATATCTTAAGTAGTAGATAGATCTTCGCATTTTTTGGATGTAGCATACATGCCACTGAAACTTATTTTTGACTGACAAAATAAACGAAAATGAAAGTTTACGAAAATACCCCCTTAAAGTTTCCAAACAGGTTCCCTCCCCCCTCGCTCTCTCTCTCTCTCTTCCTCCTCCTCCATCCACCAACGCTTCTCTCTCTTCAGAGTAACACTCCACGCCTTTTGCCTTACCATCATTTCCTCCCTCTCTGCCCCTCTCCATACTTGCCATCACGTAGTTTAACGGTCGGGTTTTATTGGTCATCGTTGTTGGGCTATTTGTTGAGAAGAATGAGGGGCAACGAGGAAGATATGGTTATAGTTTATGGGCAGGTGAGGACGACAACGGTGAAGAACGAGGCAGGTGAAGAAGAATGAGAGTATGGGTTTGGTTTTGGCGTTCTGGGCAGGTGAGGATGACGACAGTGAAGAACGAGGGTATGGGTTTGGTTTTGGCGTTTTGGGCAGGTGAGGACAACGATAGTGAAGAATGAGGATATGGGTTTGGTTCTGGATTATGGGCAGGTGAGGACGGTTTGAGGATTTTTTTTGAAGATTTCTAGGTATTGTTTTGAGGATGAAAACAAATTCAAAGCTTTGGGTTTCCAATTTGCTTTGGGTTTTCAATTTGCTTCAATTGAAATCACTATAATTTTTTGCTTTGTAGATTTTTTAGTATTCAATCACTATAATCGAACAACAGTGATGATGAGTTAATGTTTGAAATGGCTATGGAAGCAAGCAGTCTTTCGGAAAGAATTTTGGTGTTCAATGTTACCAAGAATTTTGGTTTTTGTTTATGGTGATCAATTTGAAGTGGTGAAGTTGTTCAATGTCCATGTTAATTAGTTTTTGTGAAGTGGAATCATGATTTTTGAATATAAATATTGTTAGTCTTTGATTACCAAGTGATTAGAGATCAAGCTTCATGAAAATTAATCAGTGTTGAAAAAGATGTATAGACAGAGGCCAAAGACAACGTTTGAAATGGAAATTAGGGTTCACGGTCTTAAAACATAGATCATGGGTATTTTTGTATTTAAAATTTTATTTAAACAAAAAATTAGAACATATTAACAACTTACTAACAGTCCACTAACCGAAAGACTTAAATGTAACCTGATTTTTGACCTTAAGAATGTGTATGTAACATCTTAAAAATATAAAGACCGACTTACTAATTAAGATATACCATGTGCACAAATGTGCATAGGTGTACATTAGTATATGAAAGTGCACAAAGTATTTGTATTTTTATATTAAGTTAATTTAGTGGTGTACACAAATGCACACTAGCCTGCACCAATGTATATTAATCTTTTGTTGTACATTAGTGTACAAACTTTTAAAACTTTTTTAAAATTGAATTTATTGTTTTTTAGTATTACATCGAGCAATTCTAAAAACTTAAGGGGAAAAAATATTATTCAGCGAAATTGTAGGGACTAAAAGTTCAATTTTACATTTTCCTGACAACAGAACATTGTTTGTTGCAATTAGGGTTATCCCTTGAAACTTGTTGTGAGAAGAGGAAGTGAGGAGAGAGAGAGGAGGACAGACATCTACTCTTTAATGGTGAATCGAGCCAAATCGCCGCCATCTACTCTTTCTCCTCCACCGTCGACCATCTCAATGTCGACAGCGGTTCAAAGAGGAACATATTGAGCCACCGTTGCCCGTCTCACCTTCGAACGCAACTCAACCAAATCGTGATGGAGAATGAGAAAAAGAAATCTCAACGGAGAACGAGAAACATATCTAGAAGATGTCGACATTGGTTGTGTCCATGGTGAATCGAGCCAAATCGACGGTGGAGGAGAAAGAGTAGATGGCAGCGACAATTTGTTGTGAGAAGAGGAAGTGAGGAGAGAGAGAGGAGGACAGAGAAAGGAAATATGAGAGGGAGAGGGACAGACGAGAGAGAGGTGGGAGAGAAGAGATAGAAAATGGAAGACGAGATTTTTACTAGATTTTATGTTATGTAAGCGAAAGAAAATATTAAGTTTCAAGGGATAGTATCCTGAAGTTTAATATTAGTATTGTACTATTCTAAAAATATCGAAACTTAGGGTGACATTTTTACGAATATGAGAGTTAATTATGACAATTGGAACAATTGGAATAATTAACTCTTTTAATTATGGTTTAATATTTTTTAAATCTTGAACCATTGTTTAGAAATAGAATCAAACATAACACATGTACACGAGTATCTCTGTTTACATCTCACGCACAGTAACACAGAAGACACACATCACATTTCTTACATTGTTTATAGATCTCTCAAATTTCAATATTTTTTTGAAAAATATGAAAATCAAAAACCGAGATTTCTATTAATGAACTTATAGTTCATTGATATTGAAATCAACTCTAATGTTGAGAGTTCACATATTTGATTCTTGGTGAGAATAAATATGACTAAAAAAATGAATTTCTTTGAGAAGAGTAGCCTAGCATTGTTACAATAACAGACATGCTTCCTACTTCCGAAAGAGCTTTATGTTTTTGTTGTTTATTTTGTAAAAGCCACAACATTTTGTGCTAGCCACAAATTATTATTACTCTCCTAAAATAAATATAAGTTTAGTGATTATAATGTTAAAATAAAATATAAGTTGAGTGATTATAATAAAAACTAAAGAAAATCAAGAACTGAACAAAAGGCAAATGTTATTTATGCTTTTCACTCTCATCCCACACTAGTAATATGAATCATGATGGCAAAACATTATGAATCATTCCAATTAGTGTAAGCCATTGAGGAAATTACGGCCTGAGGATTCTTTGAATCCCATGATTTCATCCGTGTTCCTCCTTAATGTTGGTTCTCACATTTACCTGCGCTTTAACATTTTGTGCGCTTAAATTACCTCCGCTTCTAATTTTATTATTGAATTGCACCCAACCTTAATATGGTGCATTTCTTTTTTTTCCTTTTCTGTTTAACTTTGTTTCTATTTTATCAAATAAAATATTTTTTTTGCAAGCCTACTTGAACTAATTATTCTCTATTAATGTCACAACCCGATCTCGGACCCGTGACCGGCGTACGAGGCAAATCGTCTGTGAAAACTCGACCCATCTCGCACAAGCCTAAAAAACATAACTAAACCATAATATTGAAAACGATATTGAAATCATTTTAGATAAGTAGTAAGTAAAAATCCAAATATTGTTTGAAACATAAGTTTAAACAATAATAACAATATATGTGATAAATAATAAATCTTGATTAAATACCAAATAAGTTTCCAAAACATACACCCACATTTTACCCAGTTTGGAGTTACTAACAAAACAAATAACTGGGCCCGAATAAAAGGACACTAACTGCAACTGCAGAATGTCTCACCAGGTATTGAATGCTAATAAGTCACAATCAACCAAAATCACTTGCAATAACGAGTACAGGAACATAGACAGGAAGGAAAGGGGGGTAAGAACCCTAATGAGAAAACGACACTCCAGATCGCTCGGTACATGCCTCATAATGACTATTTTGAAAACGGTTTGAAAACGCCACATGCAGGTATAACAGTACATACGTATACACGCTATATACGAATCCATAGTTTTTGAAATTCATTTCAAAATACTTCGCAAACAAGGCAGACATCAATTAGTCATACAAACTTGCTAAATATTTATTTCAACTAAAATATTTAGTTTTCAAATGTTAAACAGTCAAAACACCTCACTTTCAAAAACATTTACCAACATTCATATCTGTTTTCCCAAAACTAATAACGAGTCATAATATTTTTCAAAATACAATCGGAGAGAATTTTCTGAAATACTTCAGGAAAGTGTATCCAAAAATTCATGTATAAATACACATGCACTATTTAGGTAATAGCAATCAAAAACCATTTCAAAAACGTTTGCAATAATGTAGTAACAATAACATAATACCAGCGATAGGGGACCAATGTCAATAACAGTAACAATAACAGTGATGATTGTGGACTCTGCCACAATCGATATCAAATCATGTGTTGGATTAGAATACATGACTACCGACAACCCTGGTAGTTGGGCTTATCATAGCATTGGTATACCAAATGTCACGTTTATAACCGTAACAAAGGCGTCTCTGTATCTAAATAGTTTATCAAAAACATATCCATATATATATTTAAAAATATCCAAATAGGCAATATGCCAAACATACATCTTGTTTATTCAATAAATCAAACGTTCAACCGAAACGTTTATTAACGAAACATCGCAAAATACTAAACGTAGTATTTTTTTCAAAAATACATTTAATCCAAAAACAATTATATGCTTAAGAAATATCTTAAACCATAATAAATATTAAAACATAATATTTATTTCAGAAACCATAAAAAATCCAACCAAAAACATTTATTACAAAAACATAATAAATTTCAAGTAGACTTTCTACTAAGTTTAAATCAAAACCGTTAATCATGCAGTAGCGCATATCAAAAACAGTAAAGGATATATAATACATGTATATCAATTCAAAAACAGTAAGCTGATTACATAATCCAGTTATTAAATCAACCAATCTTTAGATTAGTCTAATTTTAGAAATAGGTTCTGAACACATCAAAAACAATATAATTTAGAAGACATAGCCTATGCGTCTGAAGCTTCCATTCCACTCACCTGGATGTCCAAGATGAATCACCAGTCAAACCTCACTAGTCAATGGATGGCCTCGCTGGCAGGAATAAGAAGCTAAACATGGATAATTATATATATATCAACATATATATAAATGACAAGTCTAAAATGCGATATTGTGACCGTATCAAATACTATGCAGTGCAAATGCGTGCTCGGACCCTCACAAGATCCCAAAAAATATATTTTGAATGATATCCTATCATTCTTAATTCATTATTCAAAATCTACGTAAAATTATCGTTTGGTTCCCGACCAATGTACAATTATGCTTTAGTCACTGAGACTTGGAAAATTATAAATTAGTCCCTAAAATATTTAAGATTTATATTTGGTCCTTAAAGTATTTTAAATTTATTTTTAAATCCTCAACTTTGCTAAAATTATCTCAAACTTTCTTGAAATTACAAAAAAAAATTTACTTTTCAAAATTACAAATTTGACCCAACTTGTAAAATATCAAGTCAGTCCCTAAATCAAATTTCCAGAATTTGAAAAATATCAGTTTGCTCCTTTTTAACCAAAACTACACCAAATAGTCCCTCAAGACTAAACCGTGATTTTCCTCCATTTACAACCGAACCAAAACTCATCATTCTTTCTTCCAACAGTCCAGAACACGAAAATCACCTCCCATCATTTCCAGAAAACTCACAACAACCAAAACAGTCCCATTTTCTTGATTTTTAACCAACCAAACTTCACAAAACTTCTCTCCCATCTTGATAATCATAAACCAACTCAAACACTTATAAAAAATTTCTAAAAATCATGCCAAACGAAACCCATAGCCATGAAATGAAATCATATAAACAAAAATAAATCTGAAAAATAAAGGCAAAAATGGACTGAGGAGAGAATGTGTATTCTCACCTTGATTCAATGGAGAAAACGGCTCCGAAGGAAGGAAACACGAAGATATATATGAAGAGGATATTTAGGAGAGGAGATGGAAACAAAAGTGAAGAAAAACGGATCAGTATGCGAAAATCGTGGTTAAAGTCTGAAGAAAATCAGAGTTGGTGGGAGAAAGGATGGGTTGCATTGACTTTGGAGGCACGACAAAACGGCCTCGTTTTGGCAAGTGGTCTACTGGGCGTGACAGGGACGACACGCGGAGGCGACGGACGACGACCTCTCTTCCATCAAAACGACAAGTCACTCGACCAAAGCTCCAAACGACAGGTCATTCTCCGATTTTATTTTTCATTTTTAACCCATTTTCACTTAATTAATCAAATTTAATCACTCCAATAATTTTATTAATTAACCAATTAATATTAAAAAAAAATAATTTTACAACAATAAAAATTATTTTCTAATTAATTAGAAAATAAATCAAATTTAATTCAAAAATACCAAATGTTACATATTATTCCAAAATAAATGGGAAATTTGTAAAAATAAATTTGCAAAAATTTAGGGTATTACAAATTTAGTTAAGGTAAATAATTCTTAATTAAATATACAAAACTAATTAGAAAAATTTGTAATAACTGTAAGTTCATGTTCAATTTGTATATTTTTTAATTCAAATGTAATTTTTAATATTTATTAATTTATATTAACATTTTCAAGTAGATTTTTTTTAGTAATTTTTTTTCTTTAACACTTCAGGCGTATTCAAAATTAACTAAGACTCTAGTTGGTTAGCTTTCTAATTATAGAGTTTTTTTTTTATTATAGTTGTCTTCGATTAAGATAGAGTTTATTTTTTATATAAAACGTTTTAAGAAAAATATCATCAAGAAATTAAAGATATTACTTGTAAAACTAAATACCTATTTTGTATATAATTTATAGAATACAATTCACTACTTAATTATTGAAACTTCAAGTTTTCAATTAAAATTAATAATTTTTTTCTAATCTTGAACTTTATAAATTATTTATTAATTATATATATTAAAATTTTTAAAATTAAACGATTTTTACTTTTTATCAGTTAAATTTTAATAAAATATTTATCGCTTAGGGCCATATATAGCCTTGAAACGACCCTGTTGGGTTTATAAGCTAGATAATCAAATCTTGACCGAACTGGACTTGAACTAATTGACCCATCATGAACATACTATGTTTTTCTAGCAGTAATTAAATAACAAACACATGAGAGAATTCTTCTATCTGTTCCTTTTATATATGGACCAAACTGAAAAATAGAAAACTCTAAGAAGCCAGCAAAACTGATCAATCTCACAAATTCAGAGATGTTTTTCTTTTTGGCCTTCTCAATAAAAATAAGAGTCCATGCATATATATTGTCTTCTACTTGACTATCAAAAACTAGCCTTTTAATTTGTTGTTTTCTTCCATCAAATACTGGAGTCGTCACAATCAGTGTTGCATTTTAACATCTCAATTAAATTGACACTCCATTAACATATGCATCACCTTCTGCTGCTCTAATTTATTATTAATCCCAAAAGAAAATCTATACAATAAGTTTAACCAATGGAGACTACCTAAAACGGTAGTTTTCCATGGAGGAAAAGTCCTCATACACCAAATTGTTACAAAAACTTGGAAAAATATGCCACCAATGAGAGCCCAAGTTGTGCGCCCCATAGTTGGGAAGACTGTCTGCCACGCTATTCCCCTCTCTAATAACGTAGGAGACTACCACATTCATCTGATTAAGACAACGGAGGCACTCAGCCCATTGAATGCGGCATCACCATGGGAACTCCACTAAGCGAGTCTTGAACAGCTGAACCACGTAGGTGGACTCACTCTCCAACCATAGGTCATTCCATCCCAAAGATGACGTTGTAGTGATGGCGAAAATTGCCGCCTTCAGTTCAGAGATAAAAGCCGGCGCATTCTTAGTAGAAAAAGCAAAAGCTCCCTTGGAGAAACCTCTGGCATTCCTAAAATGCCGTCTGCTCTAGATAGGGTAGGAGAGCCTGATGTTGAACCATCCGTGTTGACCTTGACCTAGTTGTTAGGAGGGGGCTGCCATACCACAGGCACAATGCTTGGTGCTTTACGTGGAATGCCAGCAACGCAAAGATTCCGGAAAAATTGCATTTCCTCTAGTGTCCCATTCATAGTACCAAGCCTAAAAACATTGGCTTCCTGTATGCATTTCCACATCAACCTTAAAATAATATAAATATTGACCTGCTGATCCTGAAAAATAGTTTCGTTTTGAGTCTTCCATATAATCCAGATAGCACTGACAATAGCCACGTTCTAGAAAACTTTGATATGCGAGCTGAGCGTAGCAGTCATGACCGCCCTAATAAGCTGTTGTAATGAGCCATCACACTTAACCCGTAGGGCAAAAGCAGAAGAAATGGCATTCCAAAGTTGTAAGGAAATAGGACAATCAACAAATAAATGCTGCAGAGTCTCACAACCCATTCGACAGAGTGAGCACCGTGAGGGGAAAATAAGCCCCCCTTCTGGTGCAGTTTATCCTTAGTAGGCAAATATGATAAATATGCACGTCATCCCATAGTAGAACGCGAAGGAGGAATATATTGTTTCCATATAAAGAGATTCCATGAATCAGGCTCATGACATCCATGTAGCAACCGATAGAAGCACTTAACGAAACGCTTACCAGTAATAGCATAATGCCATAGACAAATGTCTGACGGCTCTTTGAGGAATCGAACACTTTGCATGACCGCTTTGACATCTTCCTGCAAGGAATTTGGAAGGACCCAATGGCCATAAAAAATGTAACTCTGCACACCGTCCGTCAACTGACGCTGTTGAATCTGTGGAAGTGCAAGGCGACAAGCGACTGAAGGATGCAGCCTTGTACCCATCCAGAAATTCAACTCTGAAGAATGTGTAATGAGCCAAGAAGACTGCTCCCTCAAACCCACAAAGAGTTTTCGAATGGAATTCCAATTGGATGATCGAAAGTAGCTCATTTTAGGAATGCCAGAAGGATACAAAAAACGTGCCTCCAACACACTCAGAGCTGGTGCTTGCCTTGCAAGGAGCCGCCAAGCTAGAGAGCCCTACATAGCATCATTAAGATGCCTCAGATCTTTCAAGCCAATACCTCATTCCTTAGTAGAATTACAGCACCGAGCCCAAAGAACTATAATCAGTTTTGTGGAAATCGTAGAGCCTGACCAAATGAAGTTTCGAATTTGCCGATTTATCTTAGTAATCGTCTATTTGGCCATTTGTAAACTGCGAATAAGTGAAGCAGAGAGCTCTAAATAACTGAAGTGATAAGACTCACCCGTCTAGCAAGTGAAAGTGATGCTCCTTTCCAACCACTGAACTTACTGGAGATGCGGTCCGCAAGAGGCTGCATAAATATTTTCCTTGGATCTCCCTAAAAGAGAGCTACTCCAAGGTATGTGAAAGGCAAAGAACCACATTTGAGGGATCTCCCGATAGTCAATGAGGTTGCTCGACGTGCTGAGACCGCTTTCCCAAAAAAGATATCTGATTTTAACCAGTTGACAACTTGCCCTGACAAAGCCCCATACAAATCAAATAGTCCCAGAATGGATTCCATGTTTCACTTCGTGGCTTTAGCAAATAATATGACATCATCAGCATAGAAGAGATGTGTAGCAAAATGTTCAACTTCAGAGTAACCCATTGGTTGAATCTTGTTCTCCTCCCCCAAAGAAGATATGTATCGGCTAAGGAAGTCTTCAGCAAGACAGAACATCAGAGGTGAAAGAGGGAAACCTTGGTGAAATCCCCTAGAACAACCGAAATAACTCGCTGGATGACCATTAATTAAAACTGAAAAACGAGCCGAGGAGAAGAGCTCAAGAATGAGTGAGAGAAAATGAAGTGAGAAGCCAAAAGCCTCCAAAACCTCAAAAAGAAAAGACCAGCTGATTGTATCAAAGGCCTTCCGAATGTCAATTTTGGATGTCATGTTTCCACCAAAACATTTTTTATAAAATAGATTGACCCCCTCCGAAGCTAAAGAAATGCATTTTTTTCCATCTTGTTTATTTGACTTTTAAAATTTTAAGAATATAATCAATGTCATATTAATATTCTATATGTCATTTATCCATTATATATATTTTTTTCTTAAAGATTTGTTGAAGCCAAATCTTGAAGGAATGGAATCAAGTCAAAGTTGGACGGATTGGTGAGGAAATATAAGTTTTTGGGTTGACAGTGGACACCACACGGGCGTAGCACTGCCCGTGTAATGCACTAGAGTCGAGACAGAGAAAACTGGGTAGACACGGCCTGACCCACGGCCATGTCTCAGCCCGTGGAGTAGCAGTCTGTTGTATTTCAAGACACGAACGCTTGAAAATGTTAGTGGATTGACTACCTTCGTTCACATCGCCTCCATTTTGTCTGTGTAATTAAGTGTGATGGGTTTTAGGGTTGTTTGTAGGATTTTCCTAGTTTATTTTGAATTGTATTCCTTGTATACATATATAAGGTGGCTTGAGGAAAATTTGGGTAGCCTTTTGGTACCCTTGTAAGCTGTTTTGGCTGTTTTCTAAAGAGAATAAAGAATAGCTCGCTCTCTCTATCCGTGGACTTGGGTCGATTGACCGAACCACACAAATCTTTGTGTTCTTGTGTGAGATTGTGATCTCTACATTTATTTCGCATTTATTCTATCACCGGTTTTCCTAACAAGTGGTATCAGAGCCATAGTAGAGAAATTACCTGAAGAACTAACAACAGGGCAGAAAGCTGAGATTGTGAAGAGGGGGCGCACAATGCAATTCTCTTGAGTTTGGAAGATGAAGTCTTGAGAGAGGTCACTAATGAAACTATTGTTCCAAACTTGTAAAAAAAGCTTATAGTAAGTTTCAGAAGAGATCCCTATCTAATAAGCTTTATAAAAAAAGGCGTCTGCATACCTTGAAGATGACAAAAGGGATGCAGGTAAAAGAACATCTTGATAATTTTGATAAAATTATATTAGATTTGAAAGGTGTTGGTGTTGAACTTGAGAAAGATGATCAAGCTATGTTTATGTTATATTCTTTGCCTAGGTTTTATGAGAGTTTTGTTGATACTATAATGTATGATAGAGATTGAATATCGATTAATTATGTTAAGGATGCCCTATTGTCTAAAGAACTGAAGAGATCAATTTTTGGCTCTGGTGGAGACAGTGTAGGGTCTGGATTAACTGTGAAGAGTGGGATGAATATGAATAATGGAAGAAACTCTGGATCATATAAATCTGAGTTGAGATATTTTCACTTTAAGGAGATTGGGCATACTAGGAAGAATTGTCCTCATAGAAATAAGAGAAATGTTCAGGAATCAAGAGCAACAATAGTTCAGGATAATTCTGATGAGAAAGACAATAGTGAATTTTTGACAGTTACTGCATCTAGATCTGTAGACAGCTAGGTTATTGACAATGATGCAGCTTATCACTTGACATTTTCTAGGAAACTGTTTGATTCTTTTAGAGAATAGAGATACAGTGTGAAATTGGGAGATCATGAGAAGCTGAGTGTTGAAGGTAGTGGCTCGTTGCAGATTAGGATGCATGACGGGATGGTCAGAAAACTTGATGCTTGGTATGTTCCGAGGTTGCGAAGAAATTTGATTTCTATTGGTGCTTTGGCTAAGCAAGGTATAGTTTCTCTAGAAAAGGTGGATAGATTTGGATGTTCAAGGGTTTCTCAGTGGTGATGAAGGGTAAATTGCAGAATGACATTTACACCTTGGTTGGTAACTTAGTGGTTTCAAGTGGTGTTATGACTGTTGGAAGTTCAACTATGGAAAAGGTGGAGTTTGTGATCGAGAATCTAGAACAGTCAAAGGTCGATCATGTTAATTCACAAATTGTAACAACAAGTGAATTGAAAAAGATAGCGCTGACTAAGGGTGCAAAAAAGAGGTCTAGTCGAATAGATGGTGAATTGCGGTCCCTTGATAATGTAGGAGATATGCATTGTGATTTGTTGCTTGGTGTGAATGGTAAAGAGGTGAAGTTAGCAAGTGGAGAGAAGTCCAAGCTTGACTTGGGCTTGGTTCATGATTGTGGAGCTTGAGGCCCCTCAGGCCGTGACAGATGAGTGGTTCTTTATTCTGAATTGAAGGAAGTAAGAAAATTCAATTGAAGGTGGAGAATGATTAATGTTGAATTAATTTTATTGAAGATTTATAGAAGCCAAACATTCAAGTCAAATTTGGACGGATTGGTGAAGAAATACAAGTTTTTGGGTTGACACGGGACACCACATGGGTGTGGCACTGCCTGTGTAATTCACTAGAGCCGAGACGAAGAGAACTGGGCAAACACAGCCTAGCCCATAGCCGTGTCTCAGCCCGTGGAGTAGCATCCCGACGTGTTTCAAGACGCAAACGTGTGAAAATGTTTGTGGATCGACTACCTTCGTCCATGTCGCCTCCCTTTTGTCTGTGTAATTAAGTGTGACGCATTTTGGGGTTGCTTTTAAGGTTTTTTCTATTTTATTTTGACTTTTATTCCTTATATACGTATATAAGGTGGCTTGGGTAAAATCTGGGTAACCTTTTGGTAGTCTTGTAAGCCGTTTTGACTGTTTTCTAAAGAGAATAAAAAATAGCTCGCTTTATCTGCTCGTGGACATAAGTCGATTGACTGAACCACTTAAATATTTGTGTTCTTATGTGAGATTGTGATTTCTATGTTTATTCCGAGTTTATTCTATCGCCGGTTTTCCTGATCCACACACACATATATATATGTCTTCCACCATTTTAGTTAAATAATTGCGCCTATGATTTATTAATTTAACTCGAAATTTAAGATTTGGCTCTTCCTAAAAAAATTTCTTCTTATATATCAATTATATTTTGATAAAAGATTCAATATAACATTAAAAATTCGAGGTAGTGACCTGTCTACAAATTCTCGTTGTGGAGTGTGGAATGAAGCTGATGAAACAACACTACATCTGCTGAGAAATGTCCGGATGCAAAGCTAGTGTGGCAAAATCTACCTCTCCTCAATGATGATCAATTTTTTTCAGTTAAATGTGAAGAAATCAAGTTCAGAAGCTGCATTATGTGCGTATGCCTTGTGGTGGATTTGGCGATGGAGGAATGCGAGGCTATTCCAAAGTTCAGATCAACCACCACCAAATAAATCATATTTTTTTCTGGAGAAAGTAGAAGAATATTATAAAGCTATAGAAGCTAGAAACACAAAGTTGCATAGGCGTCCTGCGCAGAGGCCTGAGATTCTAATTGGATGGACTCCACCACCAATTGACTGGGTGAAGCTTAATATGGATGGGTCAGCACAGGGTTACCCAGGCCATGCAGGAGGTGGTGGTGTGCTACGCGATCACACTGGAAAGTTTATTAGAGGCTTTGCTAGTCCATTTGGTAAGTGTACAACTTCTCATGTTGAATTACTAGATGTTTATGCGGGTCTCAAGTTGGAAAGAAGCATGAATTTCTGGAATGTGCAGCTGGAACTTGATTTCCACATCGTGCATGGGTGGTTGATGGGCATATCCCCTCACAAAGGCCCTTATAGTGGGTTGGTTCGTGCATGTCAAGAATTTTTGAAGAACTAAGATTGGACGGTTCAGGTTACACATATCTAAAGAGAAGCCGAAAAAACCTTTCCTACTTTTGGTGCACGTCACAACATATACACCAAACAAGTTAAAAAGTGATATGTGAATTAATGGACCTTATTTTGATAAAAAAAAATGAATAAAAATATTCATTTTAAGATATACTAATATTTGTTGATTAACTTGGTGAATATGTGAGAACATGCATTAAAAATAGGCAAGAATTTCCCAAGAGAAGCCAATGCCGTGGCCAACGTTTTAGCCAATATGGGCGGTAGTTGTATAGGAAACACCATCATGTTGTGCTCCAGATTCTATTAGTCATACTCTGTAAAAATGATGTAATTGGGGTTGCAAGACGGCTGATTCGATTTGAATAAATAAACCTGGGCTACCTCATCTTAGACATGTAAAAATCAAACCAAAATCGGCGAACCGAACCAGTTAAAATCGGAATCAACCGGAACCAGAACCGGCAGACCAAAACTTGATGGTTTCGGTTTAGGTTCCGGTTCCACCATTTCAAAAACCGTAAACCGCCGGTTCAACAGTTATTTCACTTTTTTTTATTTTTTTATTTTTTCAATTCTATAAATACGTCACCCAATTTATATCTAATTTACACAATTTCTTCTATCTGAATCTCTTCTATATACTCTCACAAATTTATTTTCCTCTAAATTTTTCTTATTAATTATTTATAGATTTTATTATTGTAATTACATTTTTTATATTTTTAAAGTTATTACTGGCGGTTTGAACCGCCGATCCAACAATTATTTCACTTTTTTTTTTATTTTTTTGTTTTTTCAACTCTATAAATACTTCACCCCATTTTTATCTAATTTACATCATTTCTTCTCTCTCAATCTCTTCTATACTCTCTCACAAATTTATTTTTCTCTAAATTTTTCTTATTAATTATTTATATATTTTATTATTATAATTACGTTTTTTTATATTTTTTAAAATTATTTTTTGCAATTACATTTTTCAAATTCCTGCTAATTTTTTACTATAGTTTAATTTATTTATTTTATTTTTTTATTATATTTAATTAATATTTGCATATTTATTTTAGAGTAATGAAAAATTTTGTGGAAATAGAAATTTTGAAAATATTGAAGTTGAAAATATTAGAATTCAAGAGAGTCAAACTCAACCAATTCTCACCCAAGGAGACGAGGGGAAAGAGAGAGGAAGAGTTTCTAATTTTTTTATTTTGTTTAAAATTATGTAATATAATTACTAGTAGAATAGTTAATTTGTTTGAAATTATTAAAAAAATCTTTAAAATACAATTTATTATTGGTACTATAGTTAATTATTAAATATAACAAAATTTACAAATCAAAAAAATGACAGGATAAATAGTGAATTAAAAATAAAATTTCAAAAAAAACCAAACTGGAACCGAACCTGCTGTTAAACAGATTAAAACTGGTCAGAACCAAAATCAAAACCGCATAAACCGTGAGAACCATGGTTTAGTTTCGGTTCTCTCATTCTACAAATCAGAACCGCCGGTTCCTGAACTGGCAACATCACTACCTCACCCATTGCACGAAAAAAAAATTGACATAGTAAAAATCAAATGGGATTAATTAGTTGTAAAATTTTTCTCTTTGTTTCAACTCCTAGGAATTACCAAATGTACCCTTATGCATCTTTATATAGAAATATGAATAAGACAATTGTCTTTTTTTTTTTGCCTGGTAACCATCTTTATCATTTTAAGTGAAGAAACGTCTTTTTCTTTTGAATGTCTAGAATCTCTTGTCTGTCCAATTTTATTTTCCTCAACCATTAAACCAACTATACCTAGGTATAATTAAGGACTAATCATACTATAAGATAATAAAATTAATTGCATAATAATCATAAATTACAGTTTTACTTTTTTTACTGGATTAGTTTCACTTAAACAAAAAGGCATGAACACATCTAGCTATGCTTTGTTAATTACACTTAAGACATCAGATTCATCATATTAAGTTAATTTAAGTAACAAATCACATAGAAAGTGTCATGACCCATTGTGGGCCCATGACCGATGAACGAGGAAAATCGTCCGTGGAAGCCCCGCTCATCTCGCACAAGTCTCAAAGAACAGAACTTAACGAACTTATTTCTAACATTATTAAAACCATTTGTAAAGTTTAATAAGTAGCAATCAAAACTTGTTTAAAACATAAAAATTTTATATATAATAGAACTCGATCGATAATAAATCATTATTAAATATCAAATAAGTTTATAAAACATAAACCCACAAGTAAATTGGTGTAGAGCAACTAACAAAGTACTAATACTGAGTCTGAACAAAAAGGCACTGACTGCAACTGTAGAAAACCTCACCACGTGTTGAATGCCGAGAGACCACAATCAACCAATATCACCTGCAAGTATGAATACAGGAAAATAGACATAAAATAGACCGCAATCAAACAATATCACCTGCAAGTATCAAAAGTTATAAGTGCGGAAAACAGCGAAACATAAATCATAAACCAAAATGGCAACCCGGTAACCCAACTACATCCCAATGAGGAGCTCTACAAAACAAAAGAAGAGCCTGGACAAAAGGACACTACTAACCAAAAGATGCCTCACTGGAATCTGGATGCTGACAGTTGCCGACACCAAAATCTGTGAACATGGTCAATAGGAATAACGTAAACAGATAAACAAAAGAGGTCAGTGCCCAATGAGGAATAACACTCCAGATCGCTTCATATGTGTCTCACAAAGAATATTTTGAAAATAATTCAAAACTACACATGCAGATATAGCTTAACATACATATAAATATGTAATAGCTTTTCAGAAATTATTTCGCAAAAGGGTTTGCATACAAAGCAATCATAAACACAGATACGTATAAAACGATTTTCATTTTCAGAGTTGAAATACATATACAGGCATATGGGACCAAAGCAGAAGGCGTGCACGTGGCACTAATAACAGAGTATATGGGCTCCGCCACATTCCATATCAAATCATGTGTCAGATCAGGATACATGGCTACCAACAACCCTGATAGCTGGGTTTTATCAAAGCGTTGATATACCAAATATCACGTTTAACCCCGTAACAGTCGATGCCCCATATTAGAAAACAAAAACATACTAATATATAGTATCAAAACAGAGTATGCGTAGAAGCATCAAAATCAGAGGAGAGATATATAGTACATATATATCAATTTCAAAGCAGAGTCCTGATTAATATACATAATCAGTTTATCATTAGTCAATCCTTATATTAGTCAAATTTCAGAGTATGTGTTATACACAACAGAAAACATATACAATTTGAGACACAGCCTATGTGTCTGAAGATGTTGTTCACTCACCTGAAAGTCCAAGTGCAAAACACCCGTCAGACCCCACTCGTCTGTGGCTGGTCTCTCGGGCACGAATAGGAAGTTGGACAAAGCAAACATAAATCGATAGATATATCAAAAGCAAACTCAAATGTGGTATTGTGGCAATACCAGATGCATGAAGTGAAAATGCAGATGTGGACTCTCGAAAGACCCCAAATGATCCACATCGAATGATAATCTATCATTTTAGATCCAAAATACAGAATCTATGTAAAATTATAATTTGGTCCTCGACCAATGCAAAATTACGTTTTAGTACCCAAAACTTGACAAATTACAAAATAGTCCTCCAACTATACTAGGATAGCTAACTAACTTTTTCAAATAGTTAGAATTCCCAAAAGAGTCCCAAAGGACCCCATTTTATTTGAGTAATACTCTGGCTACTCGAGTAAGACACCCCTCATCTTACTCAAGTAAGACAACCCCTCTCTCACTCGAGTAAGCCACATTGGTCACTCGAATGAGACGAAGCTCCTCTTACTCGAGTAAGACACAGCCCAAATGAACCTAGAAATCGTGTAATACGATTTAACCAACCAAAATCAATACCAAACACCCACATTGACTCTAAACAAAGCCTTGAACACAAATCTAGGGTCAAAACCACTAAAGCAACTCGGAATCACCCTAAATCGACCAAAAACGAAGCTAACCCTAACTCAACCAATGCCTCATCAAGAACAATGATTCAAAGCTTGAATCATGTTTCCTTAACCTTAAACAACTCAGAGCTAACAACTCTAAGCATCCATTTACTCAGAATCATCCCAAAAATGCAAACTCGGCCTAAAGCATGAATCTGAATATTTAAACATGAAATGGATGAATAAAGAGATTAGATATGAAATCTTACCTCTAGGAATGAAATGGGAACAACAAGAAGCAATGAGGATGCATTTCGCACCAATTTGAGTGAGAAGTGACTGAAATGAAGTGAGAGAAGTGAAAGAGTCGGGTTGGGGTATTTATAGACCCCTGCCCAAAACAGTGTCCTCACTCGAGTGACAAGCCTTCATCACTCGAGTGACAAGCTGCTTACTCGAGTAACACATCATGTTACTCGAGTAACACATTTCCCAGGTGTTCATCGTGTTCATCTAAGAACACGGCTTACTCGAGTAACACACAATGCCTACTCGAGTATACTCGAGTAATCCACCCTTACCTTACTCGAGTATCGCACGAATGCTTACTCGAGTAACACCTCTCACAAACATAAATCCTCAACTCAACACTCATATCAATCAAGATCGAAACGGAACCAAACGGAAGACTACAGAGAGACTTACCAAAATCCGATGGGGTATTACAATTAATATTTATTTTATATTTAATTTTCTGTATCCATTCAAACCATAGATGATTATCTTATTATAAACATTATTAACTGATAAGTAATTAAATTACAATATGAAAAAAGAAAAAGAAAAACACATTTGGTAAATGATTAACTTAATGTTTAAGAGAAAATGAAACTAAATGATATGTTTATGATCATCTTTCTCTTAGGAATTTAAAGAGAAACTTAATCTTAAATTTTGAAACATTAACTAAATTCTTAATTATTGTATAACATCAAGTTAGAGTAAAACCTCTTGCAATTCAGTAATGTATAATTTTGACTGATTCAAATGAGACAATTCTCTTAGGAATTGTCTATGGATTTATTAAGGTAAATTAATAAAGTTTAACTTAGTTTAATAATACTAAATAATTAATTGGTCTTTTATGTGTAATAATTAAACTTTATTGAAAGAGGACTTTACAATATATATATACGGGGGGAATTCATTGAGATCGCATAAACGGTTTCAACAAATTACATCAGGATTTTTTTTTGTCTAGATATATACATTACGAATTATATAACTAACAAATGACATATTCCATTTTAGTGTCAATTTTATGGTACAACTTCAATGCCATGAAAACAAACGAAGATGAAAAAAATTCTATATGGATCCTCTATAAAACTAGACGAAGTAAAAAAAATGTGGATAAAATTATCAATGGCACAATTTATCAAGTAAATTATTAGTGAATTATATGTTGTTTATAAATTTTAGGGCATAACCCATTTTTCAGTAATATTACAGTGCAAAGTGGTATACAAAACAAATATCAAATCGATAATCAACAAAGAAGAACTCTGGTGTTACGCATGCAAAAATTGCTCCAAGACGAAGATATTGGAAGAGGAAGATTAAAAAACATATTGCACAACTTGTAAAAAGAGCACATCTTACATACCTAGGTAACTTTAAAAAATACCAAAGAACTTACACATCCAAAAATATACAATAAATTCTATCATGCATAACAACGATTTTGTAAGTTTTACTTAAGGTTACAAGTCTCGTATGGAACAAATAAAGTTGATGTCACACTCTTTGATCAAGCATTAATTTTCTAAAGTGGCATGCACAAATTTATATTTATTTTACAATTAAGATAATTTATCAATGCAATCATTGTACAAAAAATTCAAGTTGTCGAAGAAGAGCCAATACTTGAAGCCAAGTGTACAAATAAGAAGAGCAATAAAGTGAAATATAATAATACTGCAAAATCAAAATATGACATTGTAGATAATGTTCAAAAAATTTAGATTAATTGAAGAAGATACAACAGTTCAAGACAAAAGGAGGAAAAAACAAAACAAAAAATGACAAATTCATCAAAGAGATAGAAATGAAGTTAGTGGTCAAGCAAACAAATAGTTGGAAGCTAATGCATCACAACAAAAAAGGAAAAAGAAGCCAACAACAAATGGATAAATATTAGGACAATATGCTCATGAAATTTTTAATGAAAAAATCAAACAAATTAGATTACTTATTTTTATTTTGAATTCAAAAATTTAAATATATTTATACATTATATTATTTATTATCTGTTATTATCTATTGTCTCATTTTACTATCATTAATAACTTTTATACTTAATAATCAATAAAATTACATCTATTATTTCAATTTAAAATAAGAAAAACTACACGCA
>CAODLS010051509.1:0-14416 GCA_948243855.1 Flueggea neowawraea | reverse complement strand
AATTTCCTTCTGGGGTTACGCCCTTGAAACTGCTGCATTCCTGCTAAACAGAACTCCAACTAAAGCAGTTGAGAAGACACCATATGAGATATGGACTGGGAAGAAGCCCAATATGTCTTTTCTAAGGATTTGGGGTTGCGATTCCTATGTTAAGATATTAACATCGGATAAGCTAGCACCCAAGACCGATAAATGCTTGTTTGTGGGATATCATAAATAGACTAAATGATATTACTTTTACAACCCAAGCGAGAACAAAGTGTTTGTTGTTCGGAAAGCTGTTTTCCTTGAAAAAGAGTTTATTTTCAAGAAAAAAAATTGGAATAAAGTACAACTTGAAGAAATTCAAGAACAACAAACTCATATACATGATAGTATGGAAATGGAAACTGATTCACAAAAAGTTGTGGCTAAGATCATTGAGTGTAAATGGATTCTCAAACAAAAGGCCAATAGTACCTTTAAAGGAAGACTAATAGCTAAAGGTTTTAAACAAACTCATGGTATTGACTATGATGAAACCTTTTCACCAGTAGTCATGCTCAAATCCATTAGGGCTCTACTTGCCATAGCTACATATTATGACTATGAGATATGTCAAATGGATGTTAAGACGACTTTCCTTAGTGGAAACCTCCTCGAGGATGTTTACATGAAACAACATGAGGGCTTTGTCGATCCTAAGAATCCTAATAAGGTTTGCAAGTTTCAAAGATCCATTTATGGGTTCAAGTAAGGTTCCCGAAGTTGGAATCCTTGCTTTGATGAGGCTGTCAAAGAGTTTGGTTTTCTCAAGTACGAAGATGAACCATGTGTGTAAAAGAAGAATAGTGGGAGCATTATAGTGGTTCTGATTTTATATGTCGACGACATCCTACTCATAGGAAGTGACATCTCAACATTGTTAAATGTTAAGCAATGGTTAAGGAAGTGTTTCTCTATGAAATAATTAGGTGAAGCCGAAACTATACTTGGTATAAGGATCTATAGAGATAGTGTTGGAATTCAAGACCACTTAATGACATTCATAAGCATATAATGCAGCGGAATAAACAAAAATTTTAGTCCAGAATTCCACCAAGGATCCATGCATATCAACATATACAATTGGGGTTAGATGGTCTACCTTAGATCCGAAGATCTTTGATGTTTGAATGGATGGAATGTTGGTGTAGCTTTCAGTAAAAAAAAAAAATCGAACCACCACTTGTCTCACATTGCCTTTGCGCGAACTTGTCTAGAGGTATCCACACGAACAAACTTTCTCCTTTGGATTGGATGAGTGTACTATAACTTCTTTTAGAATCTATGTTATAAAAGCTCACAATTTATTTTCTCTCTTTTGAAAGTAGCACACACTAATTCTACTTTTGCCTTAAAAGGAATAGCAAAGAATGCAACCCTATTTATAGGCATATGAGGACACCTAAATGGGCAGCAAAGGGAAGCCGAATTAGCACTTCCTTCCTCTCCAAGAATTCAGCCAACATCTTAATTAGGAGAGGGTGTGCCGAATTCCAAACTAGTCACACTAGGTTTTGCCTATTCTTGTCCCACAAGAATAATCACTTCTTAATTAATTTGCCACATACAAATTACGGTTTTATTTCTCAAATAAGAAATCACAATAAATCATAGACTCCTAATTAGTGGTGTGTGTGCCAAAACATTCCATGTCACACAAGGAAAATGGTTCCTAAAAAATAGGAGAGTTGGCCGAATTTCTTCCTCCCTTTTTAGGGTTGGATGTTGAATTTTCCCTCTCCCTTTTTAGGTTTATTGTGCCGAAATTATGATGGGTATTATTAATGTTATTGGCCTCTTAATTATATGATACATTATCATTTAATAAACCACTCTTATAGGCCGAATTATATCACACATAATTAATTACCCATAACCTTAATAACTAGTGATCTAAATTAAAAGCCCATTACATTAATGAACTATGTATTAAATCTTATTTAACACATAAACCATAAAACCCTGAATTATTATTGATTAATCAAATTAATCATCTTAATGATTCAATCACTAAAGAGAGAACATTTGTAACCAATCCAGTTCGTTCTTGTGTGTGACCCAATAGGCCCATTCGAAATTGGCAATGGGTCTTTGTCCCAAACCTTTGGGCCCAAAGTCCATAAGCGGTATCTAGTAATACATTATTGCAACCCAAAATCAAGTGGATGTCGCGATCCAAGTTAACCTTTCACAGTCTGACGTTTAATCCTTTTGTTACATGATATCTCATCTAAGCATAAGGCATGGTCACATGTCAACCTTATATTGCGTAGCATATTTCTCAATGTTTAAGTAGATTGATATGACGAATGACATTGATAAACCCATTTATCAATTCTTCGAGTATGCATACATTTCATCAATCCTACTCATCACGTGGCCAAGAGTTATCACTCTTCTTAAGATGAACAAATCCATCACTCTCACTATCAGTCCTCTACATGATTCATAACATATCCAATCATAGCCTTTATTGTTACCCTGTTACAGATAATATTTGAATAAGTCAAAACATGTGATTCCTCATGTAGGAGTCGATAGTAAGTTTCAGTCAGAGGACTTAAACATCACCACTGCATGAAAGCTTCTTTGTGACAACGATCCATGAAGAGCTATCATAGCGGGCTAGTCCAATACATGTTCCCCAACATGTATCTATGTTCTAAGTTGATATCTTATATCCATAATCGGTAAAACGTGATTATCTAGTTAGCAACATACTAATCTTAATTTATTATCGTTCCCATGATAATGATCGATTAGGGACATTTAGAATAATATTATTTTTATCCTTATGGTTTTACTATCAAGTCACGCACTCGATGGCACAAGGAAGAATCGACTATTCATAGAGTTTTATCTTCATAAAACTAATTTTCATAGAAATAAAATTTCTCTTTATTAAATAAATCAAATGACAATGTTTACATGATTGGGCTAGGGCACAAAACTAACTGTCTTCCACTTGCACTAGTCCCAATCAGGAACGAACCTAATACCTAAAGACCTTAAGTGTTTTCATGTTTTGGTTATGGTAGTGCCTTCATCAAAGGGTTTGTCGCATTGTCATTGGTGTCTACTTTGCATATCTTGACATCTCCTCATTCAACTATCTCTCGAATGAGGTGAAAACGTCTAAGTATGTGTTTGGTTCTTTGATGTGATATGGGTTCCTTGGCTTGAGCAATGGCCCCATTGTTATCACATAATAAGTCTACTGGATTTGTGATGCTTGGAACGACATCCAAACCAGTAATGAACTTCTTGAGCCAAACAGTTTCCTTTGTTGCGTCTGACGCAGCTATGTACTCAGACTCTGTAGTAGAATCGGTCACGGTGTCTTGCTTGGAGCTTCTCCAACTGACTACACCTACATTCAAACAAAACACAACCATATTGCGATCTAAAATCATCATGGTCTGACTGAAAACTCGCATCAGTGTAACCACTTGGAACTAGTTCACCTTCTTGTCCTCCGTAGACTAAGAAAATATCCTTAGTTCTTCTCAATTACTTGAGGATATTCTTGACTGCGGTCCAGTGACTTTCACCTGGATCAGACTAGAATCTACTAGTCATGCTTAGAGCATATGCGACATCAGGGCGTGTACAAAGTATGGCATACATGATAGATCCAATTGTAGAGGCACATGTAATCCTACTCATGTAATCTCTGGATTGTCTTGTTGTAGGACAACCAGCCTTGCTTAATGGTTTTTCAAGAACCATATGAATTATTCCTTTCTTGGAATTCAGCATGCTAAATTTCTTTAGCACCTCATCAATGAACATACTTTGAGTTAGTCCAATGAGCCTCTTAGATCTATGTTTATAGATTTGTATCCCCAGGATACACGAGGCTTCACCTAAGTCTTTCATTGAGAAACACTTTCAAAACCAAGTCTTGACACTCTGCAAGGTTGGAATGTCATTTTCAATGATCAACATGTCGTCAACATACAATACTAAGAACATTATTATACTCCCACTAACCTTCTTGTATACATAAGGCTCATCTTCGTTCTTGATGAATCCAAACTCTTTGACTGCTTCATCAATACAAAGATTACAACTTTGGGATGTTTGCTTGAATCCATAAATGGATTTTTGAAGCTCGCATACCCTTTTAGAATTCTTAGGATCGACAAAACCCTCGGGTTGTGTCATGTACACATCTTCAAGGAGATTTCCATTTAGGAAAGCTGTTTTGACATCCATTTGTCATATCTCATTGTCGTAATATGCTACTATGGCAAGAAGAATTCTAATGGACTTAAGCATGACTACTAGTGAAAAAGTTGTCATAGTCAATACCATGAGTTTGTTTGAAACCTTTTGCAACAAGTCTTGCTTTGAAGATCCCACTGGCTTTTATTTTTTAAATCCATTTACAATCAATGACCTTGGCTCCATCAGGTGGGTCCACCAAGTTCCAAACTTGTTTGTCAGATATAGATTGCATCTCTGAATCCACAGCTTCAAGCCATCTTACAGAATTTGGATCTATAATTGCCACTTGGTAGGTTATAGGCTCGTTATGGTCTACAAGAACAATTCCTTTGCCATCAATTATGAGAAATACATATCTCTCAGGCTCATGACAAATCCTACCAGGCCTTCTTGGGCCTTGTGTTACAGATTTAGACTCCACAACACCTTGTGAGTCATCTTGAATCTCTGTTCCATCTTCAGTGGCTATTTGTGGTTCTCTTATTTCCTCTAGGAATACTTTAATCCCACTATTTCCTTTGAAAATAAATTGCTCTTCTAAAAAGATACGGGTTCTAGCAATAAACACTTTGTTCTCAGAATGGTTATAGAAGTAGTATCCTTTTGTTTCCTTCAGATACCCCACAAATTTGCATTTATCAAATTTAGAATTTAACTTTTCTAAAACTTGTCATTTCACAAAAACTTTGCATCCCCAAATCTTAAGAAAAGACATTATGAGCTTCTTCCCATTCCATATCTCATATGGTGTCTTTTCAACTGCTTTAGATGGAATTCAGTTAAGTATGAATGTAGCAGTTTCTAAGGCATAACCCCAAAACGAGAGTGGAAAAGTCGTTTGACTCGTCATTAATCGAACGATATCTAATAAGGTTCAATTTCTCCTTTCAGAGACACTATTCCATTGGGGTGTTCCGGGAGGAGTAAGTTGTTAGATAATCCCACATTCTTTAAGATGATTATCAAACTCTTTGCTTGAATATTCTCCACCACGATCAGATCAAAGTGCTTTGATATTCTTGCCAAGTTGGTTTTGTACTTCACTTTTGAATCCTTGAACTTTTCAAAGGATTCAAATTTGTGTCTGATAAGATAGACAAATCCATACCTACTGAAATCATCAGTGAAGGTAATTAAGTACAAATAACATCTTCTAGCACTAGTACTAAAAGTTCTGCATACATCAGTATGTATTAGTACTAATAAATCATTGGTACTTTCACCTTTGTGTGTAAAAGGACTCATCGTCATTTTGCCTAACAAGAAAGATTTGCATGTATCATATGAGTTAAGTAATCCATGTTTATGGACTTTTAAGATTCATTTCTCACTGGCGTGGCCCAAACGACAATCTCATAAGTAGGTTTGGTTTAAATCATTTGATTTTAACATTTTATTGATGTTATAGATGTGCTTGCTTTTTTCTAAGTTTAAAATATAGAGACCAAATGATAGAGTAGCAATACTATAAAATATTGCCCCACGATAGATGAAAAGATTATTATTCTTAATAATAAAATGAAATCCATCATTGTCTAAAAAAGAAACATAAATGATGTTCTTACTCATAGGAGGAACATAATAACAATTCGATAATTGTTAAACAAATCCACTAGCCAAAGTCAAACTATAAGTTCCTACAGCTAATGCAGCAAATCTTGCTCCATTTTCCATTCGTAGGTGCACTACGCCTTTCATCAGTGGTCTACTGTTGCTCAACCCCTACATGTTAATGCAAATATGACCTCCACATCCAGTATCGAATAACCATGAGGAATTAGTAGATATATTGATTTCTATAACAAAAATACCTAAAGTAGAAGTGTCACTTATCTTCTTCTTTATCACTTCCAAGTAAAGTTTGCAATTCCTTTTCAAATGTCCATCTTTATTGCAATGAAAACAAACTCCCTCTTTCGGCTTGGTTATCTTGGGCTTTGGTTTCCCTTTGCCCTTGCCAACACTCATTGGCTTAGCCTTGTCTTTCCTCTTTTGTACCACGAGCACATCTTTGGTCTTGGAAATGCTCTTCTTGGCATTCGTCAACATACCAAGTAGCTCTGGGATGGACTTATTCATGTTGTGCATGTTGTAGTTCATGACGAATTGGTCATAACTACTTGGGAGTGACCCTAAGATCGTATCTATAGCCAACTCCTTTGCCAATGGAGTACCAAGTCTCTCAAGTTGGTCAAGATGACTCTTCATCTTGAGCACATGTCCATTTACCGAAGTGCCAGAAGTCATCTTACACTCATTAAATGCTTTCATTGTCAAGAACCTTTCTTGACGATCTTGCTCTTGGAATATTTCCTTGAGGTACTTTATCATGTCAAATGCCTCCACTGTTTTGAATTATTTTTGCAAATCTGCAATCATGGTAGCAAGGATAAGATATGTGACATCAGTTGAATAACTTAAATGCTTCTCATAAGCATCCTTTTGTGCTATTTGGGCATTTGATGCTAGTACAGGAGGAAATCTGTATCAATGACATAACCCTTCATCTCTTGCTTAAGAATAATTCTTAAGTTTTGAGACCAATCGAGGAAGTTAGTCCTGCTCAATTTATTCTTCTCAAGGATCAATCACAATGTAAAGGTTGATGTGTTGTTGTTTGTTTCCATTATATCTACATACAAAAATATGCAACGAACGGCCTCTATCTTCTTTTAAAAATAATTTATATATATTTTTATACTAACATGTTCTAAAAAGAAATAGTCACATTTGCCAAAAACGACACGTAGGTCGTATTTGAATAGGCACATAGGGTCAACCCTTACAAAACTTAAATTCAATCTCATGGGTTAATTGTGATATGTCATGCACCATGTATATAGAATCATCATTCAATACAATCATAATCCAATTATGTTAATAAACATTTAATCAAAAACTATATTGATTAAGTGTTGGGTGTGTTTAAGCGGTTTTCACAAGCCAATTGCGAAAGAGGTTTATAATTTGCATTGCTCATGTAACGAGATGCTAATTTTAAAAATCCAATATGTATTAATCACATTAATACTTGAATCTCATAATCTCATTATGATTCAACTAATTTATAATCTCATTAAAAAAAACCGCATGTACAAAAACCTAATTGGCTTTCTAGGTGAATCTTTAACATCCTATGTAAGTTCAACATTCAATTCGGCCTTCAAATATATAAAACAGTTTTATCTTGCTAAATTAAACCCTAAACCAGTGTTATTAATTTAGTAACAATATCATAACAAGGCCAAATACATTAAACATATCAATTTATATCACATATAAAAGGAATCGTATATGTTGATGGTGCAAGTGTCTCTGGTACCACTGTTGGAATTCACGACTCATTTATGACATTCGTAAATAAATAGAGTGACAAAAATAACAAAAATTTTAAGCCCTGAGTTCCACCAAGGACCCACGCATATCAACATATACGATTAGGGTTAGTAGATTTACCTTAGGTCCAAAGTTTGAATGTTTGATACTATGAGGTGTTGGTGTAGCTTTTAGTATTAAAAATCGAACCACCCTTTTGCTCACATTGCCTTTTCACGAATGTGTATAGAGGTATCCACACAAATGAACCTTCCTTGGATTGGTGGAGTGTACTAGCACCCTTTCAGAATCTCTATTCTAAAATCTCACAAATAATTTTTCGCTTTTTGTTTGTAGCACTCACTAATTTGACTTTGCCCCTAAAAAGAATTGAAACGAGTGCACCCTATTTATATACATATAAGGAGACCAAAATAGGTGCATAAAGGAATCCAAAATTCCCATCCTTGTCCTTCAAGAATTCGGCCCTCATCCTATTCAAGCAATAGGGTGTCGAATTTCCTATCTAGTCTCACTAGGTTTTCCTTTCTTGTCCCATAAGAGTAAACACTTCCTAATTAATTTTGTCACATGTATATTAGGGTTTTATTTTCCTTTTCGTACAAGAATAAAACTCCTAATTAGGAGTCCATGACAAATTAGAAGTTCTTTGCGAAATTTCATCCTTGTCACACAAGGAAATAGAATCCTAAAAAATAGGAGGATGGATGGTGAATGTCTCCCTCCCTATTTAGGTTTATTGTGCCAAATTTTCATGATCCTAATTAGGTTAGGTTTTTCCAAAATTCACATGGGTTTCATTAATGTTATTGACCTTTTAATTATATGATATATTGTCATTTAATAAATCACTCACATGGGCCGAATTATGTCACACATAATTAAATAATTATAATCATGATAGTTGATGGTTCATATTAAAAGCCCATTACATTAATGGACTATGTATTAAATCTTATTTAACAAATAAATCATAAAACCATGAATTATTATTGACTAATCAAATTAACCATCTTAATAATTCAATCACCGCAAAGAGAGAACCTTTGTAACCAATCGAATTCATTCTTGTATGTCACCCAATAGGCCCACTCGAAATTGGAAATGGGCCTTGTCCTAAACCTTTAGGCCCAAAGCCCATAAGCGGTATCTAGTAATACATTATGGCAACCCAAAATTGAGTGTATGTCGGTGATCCGAGTTAACCTTTCACAATCTGATATTTAGTCCTTTTCTCTCATGATATCTCATTTAAGCATAAAGCATGGTCACATGTGAATCTTATATTTCTTAGCATGTTTCTTGATCTCAAGTAGATTGATATAACAAATGACATTGATAAACCATTTTATCAATTCATTCAAGTATGCATACATTCCATCAATCCTACTCATCAAGTGGCCAAGAGATATCATTCTTCATAAGAGGAACAAATCAATCACTCTCACTATCACTCCTCTACATAATTAATGACATATCCAATCATAGCCTTTATTGGTACCCTGTTACCGATAACATTTGACTAAGTCAAAACATGCAATTCCTCATGTAGGAGTCGATAGTGAGCTTCAGTTAGAGGACTCAAAAATCATCACTGTATGAAAGCTACTTTGTGACAACAATCCATGGAGTGCTTTCATAATGGGCCAGTCCAATACATGTCCCCCAACATGTATCTATGTTCCAAGTTGATATCTCATATCCATAATCAGTAAAACGTGATTATCCACTTAGCAACATACTAATCTTAATTCATTATCATTCCCATGATAATGATCAATTAGGGACATTTAGAATAGTATCCATTTTATCCTTATGGTTTTACTATCAAGTCACACACTTGATGGCATAAGGAAGAATAAACCATTCATGGAGTTTTATCTTCATAAAACAAATAATATTTCATAGAAATAAAATTTCTTTTTTTATTAAATAAACCAAGTGACAATGTATACATGATTAGACTAGGGCACAAAACAAACATCTTAAAGTTGGTTCCTGCTAGATTTGTGGGTAATATGGGAGATGACCCTCATGGTTTTACTTTCACGGTTGAACGGTGTTTTGAGGCTATGGAGCTCTCCGATGATCCTGCAAGGGTTAGACTGGCACCATTCCTATTAGACAGACAAGTGGTTAGATGGTGGCAAGATAGTGGGATTATGGTAGATCCGAAGAAGGTGGAGGTCGTACTCTATTGGAAGAGGCTAAGATTGTTATAGAGATTTAGAGTTTTCTTGGCAAGGTCGGGTATTATAGGATGTTTATCTAGGATTTTTGTAGGATTTCAGCTCCTATGACTCGGTTAACGCAAAAGGAAATTAAGTTTGTTTGGTCTGATAGGCCTGAGGACAGTTTCCAGATGTTGAAGAGGTGTTAGATGAGTGCGGTAGCGTTGGCCTTACTGTCAGGTTTTGGAGGATTTGTTGTGTACTGTGATGCCTCGAGAGTTGGTTTGGGTTGCGTGTTGATGCAGCGTGGCAAGGTGATTTTCTATGCCTCGAGACAGCTTAAGAGGCATGAGCAAAAATATCTGACACACCATCTAGAGTAGGCGGTAGTTATGTTCGCACTTAAGATTTGAAGGCATTACTTATACAGAGTGACGTTTGAGATTACACGGATCATAAGAGTCTGAAGTACATTTTTAGGCAACGAGATCTGAACTTGAGGTAGAGACATTGGTTGAAGTTACTAAAGGATTAAGATTGTACCATATCATATCATCTTGGCAAGGCTAATGTCGTGGATGATGCCTTGAGTAGGAAGTCGATGGAAAGTTTGGCTCACATCACAGTTGAAAGACGACCAGCAGTGTCAGAGTGACAAAATTGATGGAGCATGGAGTCAAATTACAGTTTGATGACTCTAGGGCATTGCTTGGTCATATTAAAGCAAGGCTCGTCCTTTTAGATCGAATTCAAAAGCCTCAAAAGGAGGATTCCGACCTACAGAGTTTGATTGAGAGAGTTAGATCATCTGGTGTACCCAGGTTTACTGTTGATGATTATGGAGTTTTTTGGTTTAAAGTGAGGTTGTGTGTACCATCTGCTGTTGTATAACATGAAGAGATCATGAACGAGGATCACAACTCCACATATTCTGGGCACCAGAGGTATACTAAGATGCATCAAGATCTTGGAGTCCTATTAGTGGCCAAGGATAAATAAGGACATAGCTGAGTTTTTTAGTCTGTGTTTGACCTACTAGCAGGTTAAGTTTGAGTGCCAATGTCCTTCTGAATTGTTACAGCAGTTACCCCTTCTAGAGTGGAAGTGGGATCCCATCACGATGGTTTTGTGGTTGGGTTGTTGAGGACATCTTCTGGGTATGACTGTATTTCGGTGATCGTGGATCGATTGATGAAATCGACATATTTTTCACTTGTCAAGACGACATATGGAGCGGCACGGTTGGTGAAGTTATATGTAGATTGGATTGTATGTTTGCACGGTGTACCAGTCTCCATCCTGTTTGACAGAGGACCCTAGTTTATGTAGCAGCTTTAATATAAACTGCAAGAGGAGTTAGGTATTCAATTGAACTTTAGTACAACATTTCTTCCACAGACTGACAGCCAGTTTGAGCATACGATTCAAACTTTGGAGTATATGTTAAGAGCGTGCGCTGTGGATTTTAGTGGGAGTTGGGATTCTCACTTGCCATTGGCCGAGTTTACGTACACCAATTCATACCATTTGAGTATTGAGGCATTGTCGGGTAGGAAGTGTAGATCTCCTTTATGTTAGGCTTAGGCTGGAGAGAGAGAGTCGTTAATGCCATATCTCATTTTGGAGACTACTGAGAAAGTTAGAATGATCCAGCAAAGGATCTAGACTGCTCACAGCTGACAGAAGAGTTATGATGATCAAAAGAGTAAACATTTGGAGTTTAAGGTCAGGGACCATCTATTTCTCAGAGTATAACCGATGAAGGATGTGATGTCATTTGGGAAGAAGGGCAAGTTGAGCCTGAGCTATATTGGTCCATTTGAGATTATCGGCCGCATTGGGGCCCTTGCTTATGAGTTGGCGTTACCTCCACAGTTGGCTTTTGTTCACCCAATTTTACATGTATCACTCCTAAGGAAGTATGTTCCTGATCCACCTCTTGTTTTGTCACCGTAATCTATCGAGGTTCAATCAGATCTGTTGTATGATAAGGCTCCTATGCAGATTATTGATCGGCAGGTCAAACAACTCTGCAACAAGGAGATCACATCAGTGAAATTGATTTGGAGACACCATTCAGTTGAGGAGGCCACTTGGGATGCTGAGGATGAGATGTGGCTCAGATACCTGCACGTGTTTGATTCTACCGACCTGTAGGTCGGTGCTTTTCTTTTCGTCTCGGCATTTTCCATTTTGCAGCTTCTTTTCTGTATCTTTGCACTTGGTTTCTGCATGCGTGTTTCTATCCCCACTTTTTGTATCTCTATTTCTACATGTTTGTGTAGGTTTTCGTTTCTGCATTATTGTTTTTTCATATATGTACATTGGCTAGATAGCCACGTGTTAGACTAGTGTTAGTCACGCTTGTGATAAGGAGCCGAGATTCCAATTCAGATTTTGAGATTGGAAATTTGAGTTGATTTGTGTCTTGATCTGCTTTGTTCAAAATTCGGGGAAATTTTTCTTTTGAGGTGGGAAGTATGTAACATATCGCCCATTTGGTTAGGATAATTGTAGCTTTTTGATCTAATCAGATTTGATCTTCGGAATAACTAGGGTTTGATCGTTGATCTTTGAGGTTTGAGATGTCAATTTCAAGGGGTTCAGTGTTGTTAAGCTTCGGGTATGATCCGACATATGTTTAGAAGCAAAAGAAGTTAAAGGGTGTTGCCTGCCATTGGAGCAACGCACATTGCATTGTGCAAAGTGTGCAGCATCTGGTATTCATCCATAACGTACGTTAAGAAGATACAACTTACATTATCTGTAGATTTCAAATGATCAAAGTACGTTGTGGATACATAACTTATGTTATGATATGAACAGAGGCTGTTGAACGTAATTTTGGCTGAATAACGTGTGTTGTGACATAGGGATGTACGTTGCGGTCAGCCAAGATGTGTGTTGCATGTGGGATAACGTATGTTGCCTTTGTATATTGTTAAACACACCATTTCTATCTGCAGCTCATTAACACCCCCACCTACCAGTAACTCGTCATTTACTGTGTCTCCCTTGTTGGAATTCGTAAAGGATTTATCACATTCATAAGGACATAACACAGAGGAAATAACAAAAAAAAATTCCTAGAATTCCGCCAAGGATCCATGCACATCAACAAGCATGAGTAATATTAGTGAATTTACCTTAAATCCATGCTCGAACGACTAACTAAAGGTATCCACATGAATGAACTTTGGAGAATTGGTTTTGTGCACTAGCACTAAGAATCTCTATTCTATTTTCTCACAAATAATTTTATTTCCTTTAATTGTGGCACTCACAAATTTGGCCAAGCCATGAAGAATATAACAAGGGTGTGCTCCTATTCATAGGCATATGAAAGACCCTAAATAGTTGCACTAGGGTTAACCTTTCTTGTCCTACAAGAATAAGTCCTTCCTAACTAATCATGTGCACTAATTAGGACCCTTCCTAATTAATCATATGCACTAATTAGAGCTCTTTATAATTAATCATGTGCACTAACTAGAGCTCCTAAAAAATAGGAGTGTGCAGAATTTTTCCTAAAAAATAGGAGTGTTTGCCGAAATTCTTCATGGGTTTATTAATGTTATTGGGTTTTTAATTACACGATACACTATCTTCAAATAAATCACTCTCTTATTAAAATATATGGGCCGAATTTATTATGTCTTACATAATAACATGTCCACAAAATATTTAACTTAATAAAATGCAATTTATAACAAAAGCCCATTACATTAATGGATTATATCTTATATCATATTTAAGATACAAATCACAAAACCCTAAATTATTAATAATTAATCAAATTAATTATCTCAACAATTCGAATACCACAAGGGAGAATATTTGTAATCCAGTCCAATTCATTTATGTGACCAAATAGGCCCATTCGAAATTGGCAATGAGCTTTGTTCCAAACCCTTCAAGCCCAAAGTCCATAAGCGGTATCTAGTAATACATTATGACAACCAAAAATCGAATGGCTTCAAAGATCTGAGTCAACCTTTCACAGTTTGATATTTAGTCTTTTTGTCTCACGATATCTCATTTAAGTATAAGGCATGGTCACATGTCAACCTTATATAGCTTAACGTGTTTCTTGATGCCAAGTAGATTGATATAACAAATGAAATTAATAACCCTTTATCAATTCACTCTTGTATACTTACATTCCATCAATCCTACTCATCAAGTGGTCTAGAGATATCACTCTTATTAAGAGGAGCAAATTCATAACTCTTAATATCACTCCTCTACAAGATTCATGACATATCCAATCATAGTGTTTATTGTTACCTTGTTACAGATGACGTTTGACTAAGTCAAAACATGTGATTCATTAGGTAGGAGTCGATATTGAGTTTCGGTCAGAGGACTCAAACATCACCACTGCATGAAAGCTACTTGTGACATTACTCCATGAAGTACTTTCATAGTGGCCCAGTATAATACATGTTCCCCAATATGCATCTATGTTCTAAGTGACATCTCATATCTATAATCAGTAAAATGTGACTATCCTTTTAGCAACATACTAACCTTAGTTTATTATCATTCCCATGATAATAATCGATTAGGGACATTTAGAATAGTATTCTATTTACCTTATGGTTTTACTATCAAGTCACATACTTGATGACATAAGGAATAATAAACTATTCATG
>CAODLS010051038.1:0-11804 GCA_948243855.1 Flueggea neowawraea | reverse complement strand
ATGAAAATATGAGAAAATCAATAAGCATAAATGTATAGCCAAGATACTCCTCAATTCAATCCAATCAGTTGATCACAGACTCAAAAGATCAGTATAAAGCATCAAATAGATAGAGTTAAAGTTAACAGTGATGCATTTAATTAACCCATCTCTTTTTACCTGTTCGATAGCTCCGAGACCCCTGTAGACTATTTTCCTAACTACTAGACAACCCTCGGGACGCCCGGTAGGATTTAATCTATGGCAGTAGTAAGAACCAAAGAGACCCATATCCTAGTCAGTGAAACCAGAAACGTCGTGATTCATTTAAACCAGATTATTCAGTTCCATAACAATGAACAAAGTCTAATACATAAATTCACGTTATTCGTTACCTAGATTAGGACTAATGTGATGCACTATCAATCCTAAATAACAATATATTATCTCAATCAATCAATCAACAAGCCTTCATCAATCAATTAATCAAAATAATAATAAAGGAACTAAGGCACATAAACTGAATAAATACTCAAAATACTCAATAACATATAAAAACATAAGTCTCACAACATAATAGGATCGAACATTAAAAGTACCTTGAGTAGAGAATTGTTTAGCTACTCAAACAAAGAAGAAACATGCAAAATATGAGAGGAAATAATTAAGGGGTGTGCTGCCCACTTAAGGTAATGAAAAACCTCCCAAATAATGAGTTTAAGGGAAATATATATATATATATATCCTAATTAGGAAAACCCAATTCCCCTCAAAAATAGTTAAAACATAATAACTAAGCTAATTGTTTTGATCCAAGCTGTGAAAATAGATCAGAAGCCCTTATAGTGTGTCCATGAGGCTCAGTTTTCGAGGCCCAACAGTGAAAACACGCGGCCCAATGTGGAATAAGTCAGTCCAGTCTTCGTGCCCTCTATAGCATGGTCATGCCAAAGTGCCCTCCAAGCTGAAATGTGCCCAAAATCGCTCCAAATCCTCACGTTTCACCAACATTCCACCTAAACCACCAAATAAGACAAAAGATATAAGAAGACACGAATAACAACAATTTATGATGCAAAATCAACATAAAATGCAACATTAAATATGCTTAAAATGCAACCTATCAGTTTATGTAGTTATTGTATTTTAGATTTCATAAATATTAAATAGTTTTTTTATGTATTTTAACATTTAAATATTAAATATATTTTCTAATTAATTTGGATGTTGAATATTTTCATTTTTATTAAATAACTACATAATATTAAATAATAATAAATACAACAAAATTATAAATAAAAAACAAATACAAAATTCCATTTTGGTCTATTACGAACAAACAGTAGCTAAATTTTTGCAAACATTTGGTCATTAAAATGCAAAAAATTGCTACTGTCTAGTTGCAAAATTGTCGACCACATAGTCACAACAAGGTCGGTTGACTTCGTCGTTGGTTTTATAACGAAATTCGTCACAAAATCTTTTTAGCGAGGACATTTTTTCCTACGAAATTTTACGACCGAATTTTCGTAGCAACAGTGTTTTTGCGACAAAAACCTCTTTTTTGCTACCAATTTTTTTGTCGCAAAACTGGAATTTTCTTGTAGTGAAAGCGTTAGTACACTAAGGGCTACGCACCGGTAGATAGGTGTCTCATATTAGAATAATATATACAGAGCAGACATGCATGCAAAATTGAAATCAATTTACAGAAAAAATATGTTTATATACGTAAATATACATGTATTTGAAAAAAAGAAAACAGAGTCCTAATTATTAAAAATCGCATAAGTCAGATTATTAAAAATCACATAAGTCAGATTACTAAAAATCACATAAGTCAGATTATTAAATTAGTCAAAATTTCAATTAATCAGATTTCAGAGATAAGCCAAACATAGCAAAAACATATGGGTTCAGAAGACACAGACTATGTGTCTAAACCTGACATCCCACTCATATGAAAGTCCAAGCTGAATAGCCCAGTCACGCACCACTAGTCGGTGGCTGATCACACTGGCAAGAACACGAAGCTGAAAACAAATAAATCAGAGAAATGTTGAAATATGGTATTGTGGCAATACCAAATGCATGTTATGAAAATGTAGACCCAAACCCTCGAAAAAATTATTTCGATCAAAGATCTAACACTATCAACTCAAAAATCGAACATCTTGTAAAATTATAATTTAGTCCCTCAACTTTTGCAAAATTATATTTTAGTCCCAAGACTTTGGAAAATTATAGATCAGTGCTCAAACTTTTTAAAAATTATAAATCAGTCCCTCAAAATTAGCAAACTAGTCGTTTCGGAAAAAATTACTCAAAAACGCCATACTCTCGATTCAACTGACAAAAATCATTCCAATACACCTACGTTACCTCAAATCATACTCCAATAAACAAATCCATAATCAATTTCTTCAAAACAACTCAAAATCATCAACTTTCTTCACAAATTTGAACTAAACCTAACCCCCACAAAAAAAACTCATTAAAACTTTCAAACCAAGCTCAATATATGTTCCTTTAACCATAATCCATCATGATTTAACATCCTAAAATTCCCATTCTAATAGAAATCATCAAAATTTGAACCTTAGAACAAATTTGACCTCCAACCAAAAATTCAAATTTCAACATAAAAATGAAGTAAAGAAGAGATTAATGACAAGATCTTACCTCAAGAAGTGATGTAGAACCAATGACAGACAATAGGAGAGCAAAAGGGACAGATTATGTGGTGAGAGAAGTGAAAATGAGGGGTGAGAACCGAGAGGGTCGTGTTTGTGGGTATTTAAAGACCCCCAGACTAAAACGGTGTGTTTCAGCATTTTGCCTAGCTCACTCAAGTAACACACCTCAGTTACTCAAGTAACATTTCCTCAGGTGATTTTGGAGTCACGATTTACTCAAGAAATCGAGTGGTTTACTCTAGTGAGCCAAACCTCACTTCACTCGAGTAATCAGAGCATAATCCAATCTCAATAGATCACTCACAGAAAAACCAAATATCGCTCTACCAACTTTCCAGACTATGCAGACCATGATTACAAACATGCAAAGGAGGATGTTGAAAATGCACATGTAGAGACAGAAGGTACATACTTACGAACCGACGAAATAGAATAAGTAAGGGTATCTATGCTGTAACTCAACAAAATGATGCCTCTATAGGACTTCCACGGACGCTCTATCAGAGGACAAATTAAGTCTGACCTTAACTGACAATAATAGCAAAGCATAGAATGAATTTGGGATAGATGTCAGAATGTATAAGGATAGAAGGAACATATTTTTAAGGGAATAAATCTAGAATGCAAAAATGCACAGAGGCAAACTGAATGGGTAGCCCACATGACCAATAATGTCAAACGAATCACATGTAACTTGGCTCAACCTACTATCTCCACATGTATCATCTGTTGGTCCTAAGAATGACAATCCAAAAGGTGGTGAATTGGATTTTGAGCAAGTTTAAAACTTTGTTGAAAATCTTTTGCACATCAAAGCAAACAACAAAGTTTATATAAGTTCTTTTGAACACATAATATCCAAACCACACATAATATAAACAAGATGCAAAGAAAAGTAAATAAACTGAGGGAGAGAGAAGACAAATCCAATTTATAGTGGTTCGGTCCTTCTTGACCTACGTCCACTCCTTAGAACCCCTAGAGAATGTCAATCCACTATATTCTCACTCTCGGGTGGAGTAAAACCGTTTACATCACTTATTTTTTTGTGCTTAACAAGCAAACCATTACACAACTTGTTTTTGCGGGCTCAACAAGCAAACTGTTACACCATTTATTTTTGCAGGCTCAATAAGTAAACTAAACCACTAATTTTTGCGAGCTCAACTAGAAAACCATTTACCTCTAGTTTTCAAAGTCTCACTAGCAGCCAATCTTATTTTTCTAAGGCATATCAAGAAAACCTATCTACCCTTAATCAAATGTTTGATTGTTACAATGTGTGTTCTCAAAACACAGATTTGAAGTTCAACCCAAACCCAAATGTGATTGCAAGTAAGATAGCTCAAATGGGTATAAATCTACAGAAGAGAGAATAGTACAATAGAAAAGAAAATTTAAATCTATGTGCATTGGTTCATCTCTACGTGTGTTGATCAACCTTCTACGTGCTTTGTCATTTTTGGAACGCACTTTGATAGATTTCCAAGATTACACCTTTAATTTTCCATGTCAGCGTGTTACAAATATCCAAATTCAAATTCTCAAGGAGCGAATAAAATTGGTTTGTTTTTGAAATCATCCTCGCCTACATGCTTAGCATCCATACTACATGTGTAGCTAGATTTCTTCAAAGGTGATGCCTTTACTCCTTTACGCGCATTGCGCAAAGGACCAACGCGTCTCTGACTTGTCTTGTAAGCTCTCTTCAGTTTTCATCGTAATCCTGTCTACTTGCATTGATATATCCTCTACATACGTAGTTTGATTTCACTTCCAGACCATGGAGCATTGCAATTCAACTACGTGCATTGAGCCTCTCGTACGTGCATAGTGAAATGCTGAAGCTTTCTGCCTTCTGATACAACACATCTACGCACATTGCATTAATATATGTGCTTTGTAGTTTGCTTCTACGCACATAGTGTCTATTCTGGAAAGCCCAGTATATCTTTGACTTGATCAACGTCTGTAGATCATAGTTGTATGTGCGTAAGCATTTTCCTACGTGCACTATGGCCACAAATCATAGAGTCTGCATGTTTGTATCTCTTTCATAGATGTTTTGTGCATATCATAATAAAAAATGAACTCAACATTATCATGTCCTCCATTAGTCATCTCTTAGAAAACATTTGATTTCCTAAACTCTGACGACGGTCTAGAACATTGGCTCTCAAATCTTATCTAATTATTACTCCCAAATTTTATGCATACTTGACATCCAAATCCAAAAGCCTAAAAAACACCTTTCATAAACACAATCTCAGACACCTGCCATAGACTAAGCATTGAAATTTCTACAAATTAATCAAACACACTAAGCATTGAGTACCAGAAGCTAAACATATACTGAACGCCAAAAGTGAACCTGAAAATATTAGGAGGAGTGGGGTGAGATAAATCTCAGTGAGGGACCACACATAAAACGTTTTGAAGATAGTTTGAAAATATCGCAAAGATATAGATATAATATGATATACAAACTACTACTAATAATATTCTTCAAAACAATTTCAAATCATTTCAAACAAAGCAGACAACATACAATCAAACAATATTATGATATATATATATATATATATATATATATACCTCGAATTATACGTGGACAATCACCACTAAAAATAAATCATCTTACATATGTTAGCTAGACATATGGTTAACATCTACCATAGTAACTGGGCCTTCACTATGGTATACCACAGGCTACGCTTATCCTTGTAGCACAGGTATTCCGAATCAGAAAAATAATTAAAATAATATTTTATAGTAGACAAACATACAGAGCATAATTATTTTACAAAACTATATATTTAATATTTATTTAAATATATATCAGAGTTCTAAAATAAATTACTGAAAATATTTATCACAGAAATCAGATTATTATTTTACCAAATAATTATTAATCAAATTATAGATAAAGGTTCAAATACAGCAAAAATGATAATATTGTGAAGACACGGTCTATATGTTTAAACCACACGTCACTCACCTAAAGTCCAAAAGCTAGATCAATCACGCATCACTAGTAGGGGATTGGTTTCAATGATAAGAACATGGAGCTAAAAAAAATATAATTCAAACGAAATCAAAATATGATACTGGTACTGTGGCGGTACCGAATGTATGAAATGCAAATATAAATGTAAATATAAATGCAAACTCGAATGCAAAAACTCGTTCAACGTCGAAAAACCTATTCGATTGAAGATCTATCGCTCTCATATCAAAAATCAAAATCTACATAAAATTACAGTTAAGTTCCTCTACTTTTTTAAAATTACATTTTAATTCCTAACACCTCTAAGAATTATAAGTTAGTTCTCAAACTTTTTCAAAATTTATTAATTAGTCCTCTCAGTATTTTAAAATTATTAATAAATCCTCTTATTTTTTAAAATTACAAATCGAACATTCAGTTCTTAAAAATGACAAAATTAGTCCTCTACTTAATTAAAATTTCTGGCTCGATGTAAAATATCACGTTCAAACCCTAAAAAATATGCTCAATACCTCACAATTTCAGATTTAGTCCTTTTATTTATAAACCACACAAAATGGTCCCAATTCTCTAATTCAATCAGGATTTCAAAATTTCAATCCAATCTCACTGTTTTAATCCATTCGCACAAATCTAATCCACTCAAATCCGTCCCAGAAACCTTAATCTATCTTCGGTTTAATCCAAAATCAATTCAACCCGTCCAAAAAAAATCCCTACAGCATTCGGTTCATCAACCCACTTTCACCACAACCATCCAACCACCCTTCTCGGCTTACTTTCATACTCTTCGACTAAAATCAATCAAAACACAACAGAAAACCAGTCCAAAATCCATCTATAAAAGCTTCGGTTCCGAAATCAACTCACCCGAAACCCATTAAAAAAATCAACAAAACCAAACGAAAGTAAAACAAGAAATAAGAGAAACAACCACTTTAATTTAAGTCTCACCTTGATTGATGGAAAGAAGAAGAAACGAACGAGAGATAGAGAGAGTTGAAGAGAAATCAAGTTGGTGTATTCTGGGTTTTTGAAACAGTGAAGAACGAAAAATAAAGAAGAAGAAAGTGAGTGAGTGAAGGTTATCAGATTTCCGCTCAAAAAGAAAAGTGCAAAACGCACCGTTTGGTGCCTGGGCAATGTACGAAACGCATCACTTCACTAACTCTCTTCTCTTTATTTTTTTTTTCCAAAACAGCAGAACCTCTAATCGAAACAATACATTTCTTTCTTTCTTTCTTTCTTTCAAAACGGCAACTTCATTTGATTTTCATTCATTTTTTTTCTCTTTTTCCAATTACAATAAATTTCATCAACAATAAAATAAATAAATAATAACAATAATAATAATATTTTAACACTCCAAAATATTATTAATTATTTAATTAATAATTTAAAATTTAAAATTAAGCCTTCAAAAATAAATAGTTATTTCAAAAATTCATCGAAAAATTATCAAAATATTTAGTCAGAAAAACAAGGTATTACAATTGTGGACTAAAGCCACCAGACAAAAAAATCACATGTATTTGGTCGTACACACAGTCACCCATTTATCCCGGTAACTAGGGCCTTGACAGAAAATTGGTATACCAAAGGCTATTTACCTTGTAGCTAGGTGTCTCGTATCAGAATAACATTTACAAAATATGCAGACCAAACAAGCATGCAAAGCTGAAATAAATATATATACATAAATATATATGTATTTCAAAAAACAGAAAAGGAGTGTTGATTATTAAAAGTCACATAAGTCAGGTTATTAAATTAGTCAAACACTCAATTAATTAGATTTTAGACGTAAGTCTAAAGCTACCATCCCACTCGCCTAGAGGTCCAAGCTAAATGACCCAGTCACACACTACTATTCGGTGACTAGTCACACTGGGAAGAACACGAAGCTGAAAATAGATACAATCAGAGAAATGCTAAAATATGGCATTGTGGCAATACGAAATGTATGATATGCAAATGCAGACCCAAAACCTTGAAAATTTTATTTCAATCAAAGATCTAACACTCTTGAGTTGAAAATCGAACTGTTGAGACCTTTGTTATACTTGCTATTTATTTGCTCTCTCATTTCTACCTTTCTTACCCACTTGAGCTATTTACTTGTAATCTTATTTATGGGTTTGTGTGAGCTTAAAATTGTTATACCATTGGGTTGATTTCGTATCAAGCAAGGTTGTTTGCTTGGAGTAGATAGGTTTCTTTGTTGAACCTTAGAAAAACAAGATTGGTTGCTAATAAGCCTTAGAAAACTAGAGCTGGGTTTGGCTTGTTGATCTCACAAAAACAAGTGGTTAGGATTCTAGTTGAGCCCACAAAAACTAGGGAAACGGTTTTCTTTTGAGCCCGTAAAAACTAGGTGTAAAGGTTTTCTTGTTGACCCTACAAAAACAAGGTGTAAAGGTTTTTGCCTCCACCCACAAGTGAGGTTAATAGTGGATTGAAATTATCTAGTTGAGGCTAGAGGAGTGGACATAGGTTAAGAGGACCGAACCACTATAAATATTGTGCTTTGATTTCTCTTTCCCTACTCTCTTTACTTTGCCTAGCACTTGCATTTGATTTACATTATTGTTGAGTGTGGATTGGATCTTTAGAACTTTCGCATTTACTTTTCTATTTAAGTTTGAAAGAAAACTTTGTTATTTGTTTTAATTTGCAAAATATTTTCAACAAAGTTTTTTCTTTTAACTTGCTAAAAATCTAATTCACCCCTTCTTGGATTGCCATTCTATTCCCCCTACTGGGACTTACAATTGGTATCAGAGGTTGTGCTCTTGATATTTTATTTTTGGTGTAACATCCAAAGAGTAAAAGATCCCAAAATGGCATCCATTCATGACATTTCAAGATATAAAGGTTTAGCTATTAACTGTGCTCCTTTCTTTGATGGCAGTGATTATATTTATTGGAAAACAAGGATGAGAATGTTCCTACTATCAGAAAATGTGAAGATATGGGATGTTATTGAGGAAGGTCCATTTGTGCCAACCAAACTTGTTGATGGAAGAAGTGTGAAGAAGCCAAAAGAAGAGTGGAATATAAATGAAAAAAAGGCTTACATCTTACAACCACAAAGCTATGCATATTCTCTACTATTCTTTGAGCAAATCTAAGTTAAAAAAAGTTCAACAATATGAAAATGCTCAAGATATTTGGCAAACTTTAGAGGTGACAAGCCAAGTCAAAGAAAACAAGGTTTCTATTCTTGTTCATAAATATGAGCTATTCAAAATGGAGGAAGATGAATCCATCCAAAAAATGTTTGATCAGTTTAATGACATCCTTAATGGCCTCAATCCTCTTGGAAAATCATACATAAATTCTGATATTGTGAAGAAGATTCTAAGGTCCCTACAAAAAAATGTGGGCTTCCAAGAAAGATACAATTTTAGAAGCCAATGATCTAAATTCTTTGCCTTTGGAGGATTTAATTGGTTCTTTACTTACTCATGAAATGAGCATGAAAGAAGATAAAGAAAAGCAAGGCAAGAAGAACAAGAGGATAGATTTGGGCATTGCATTGAAAGCTCAAGTTCAAGTGACGATGATGATGATGATGAAAAGGATAAGTTTGAGGACATAAAATATCTCACAAATAGATTTTGCAAGTTTCTTAGTAAAGAAAGAGGTGCAAAAGAGACAAACAAGAAGAAAACAATGCTTATTTGCTATGAATGTAATTAACCAGATCATGCTAGACCGGACTGTCCATATTTGACGAAACATAGCAAAAGGAGGAAAAGAAGATACCTTGATGATGATTCAAGCTCCAGCAGTGATGATGAAATTGGAGGAGTGTGCTTAAAGGCAATCAAAGCCAAAGAAAGAATTGCAAATGTGGTACCATTCCCTTGATCTCAAACTCATTTCTTTATTTTCTTTGTTTATATGCATTTTGCTTTTAACATGTTGTGTTACTGTGTTTTTGCATATATGAGTTGATTTCATACATTGATTTTGCGTTTTTCAAAGGGGGAGAATCCATTTATCAAAATTCGTTTTCTTAAAGATGCTTTATTTTTGACATGTGCATTTGCTCGAATAATTTGATTATTTATTGATTGATTATTCACTATGCATAATATGTGTTCATATTCATTCAATTATGAGTTCATAATTATATCAAAGTGATCTATATGCAATTGAAGTCAAGAACATGGATGGAAAATGAGATAAGCTTCTAATTCAAAGACATTAGAGTGCGTTAAAAAACTATTAGCGCACGTTATCAAGATGCAGTTTAGACTGGTATATATTTGTCTGGCATTAAGGTGCGTTATTGGATGATTAAGGTGGTGAGTTAAATGTGAAGTTCACTGGAATTGTTACAGAGTAGTACATAACGCGAGTTGATGATATAAGTTCGCACGTTATTGGGTTGATGCAGTGACTGAGGTTGCAGTGATCTTGATCAAGGCACGCTGTTAATTATTAGAGCCCATGGAATATTAATGGTGAAAGTTTATTTGGAGAGTAAAAATGATTGAAGTGTGTTAAAGGACTTATAATGCACGTTCGTGGTGATTTCTTAGCGATGTTGAAAGCTATTAAAGTACGTTGTCAACAGAAGAGTTTTTCTAAGCGCGTTGTTGAGGTTATAATGCACATTGAGGTGCCTACCTTCTTTACTGCCTATTTTATTTCTTTTATCCAACAAATGCTAATGATGATTAACGCGTGTAAGTCATCATTAACTATCATTGTTAATGCGCGCTATTCATTGTTAACGCACGCTATGGATTACAACTCACTGAAATTTGAAATTCGCCTAAATTTTCACATTATAAAAAAATAGAATCGCCTTAAATTTCACTTACTCAATTGAGAAACACTTTCTTTCAGTCACTTCAGACTCGTCCCTTGATAAACGCATATTCATACGTATTTATGTGCATCAATTTACATTGTTTTGAATATGAATTGAGTGTTTGTCATTAGTTTTGGTACTTCTACACTTTCTATTGTGTTTTTCAGGTAAATTGATGATGTCTTGGCGAAATGAAGGAAAGCAAGTCGAAACGGGCTTGAACGATGATATTTGAGGCATTGGGAGTGAGACACGGCCTTGGAATGATGAAACATGTCCGTGAGGCACTTAAGGAAGCAAATTCGTGCACAACTAAAACTTGAAAACTGAGGAACATGGACAAGGATTGCATCACACGGTCATGGGAGCCAATTAAACGGACAAAAAGCCGTGTCCGTGTAGATGAGGAGGCAAGACACGGACTAAAGTGGAAGTACACGGAAAAAATGGCCTTGGACACGGACAGAAACCGTGTCCGTGTCCTTTTGCACAAGTCCGAATTTGTTGGAATTTTGATGGTACACGGACGGGATTGCTTGGGCACAGTCGTGCCCGTGCCCGTGTCTTATTCCAGACGCCCTAAATCGCCTATTTATGTGGGGTTTCAACATTGATTGAAAGAGAGCCGACTTGGAGACACAAATTCACATCTTTAGAGGCCAGAGAACGTGGGAGCAAAGGAGAACATCATTGGGCATCAAGAACGAAGCGATTTCGCGAGGAATTGGAGGATTCATCATGGGTTTTCCTTCTATCTCTAGATTTCTCTTTGTTCTTGTTGTTTATCTCTTTTTAGTTATGAACTAATTGTATTGCGTACCTAGATGTGATGAACCCTAGGCAGATTATTTGATGATGGATTATGTTATTTATTCAATTGATTTATGGATTACGAATCAGTTATGATTTATATTGCGTATTGTTGAATTGATTGTTGCTAGCATTTCGATTCCAATATTGTTTCGTGCATGTGCAATCGAGAGATTCTGTGTATGATAGAGCATTCATAATTGAGAGGAATTGCATGCAAATCTAGAGATAGGTCGACATAAATCCTCAGGATTAGGGTCAAACCTAATAGAGAAATTCATAGAGCAGAGTGTTAAAGCAACAATAGGGGTTTTAATTAGGAAGAGATTCCGATTAATCAACCTAATCGTTAAGCATTAGCTAACTCGAGAGAGAGGTTAATATACCTTAGGAATTTCCACGGTCCAATTGCCTGAATGATTGTTTGAATAACGAGTCCTTGTTACTTAATTCGGTCTAGGGGGATTCAACGTCTAGGTACCATCTT